>JAOTQW010000020.1:1584822-1598830 GCA_026260075.1 Sisor rabdophorus
ATGAATGAATGAATGAATCATTTTATCTTTAAAGGTTCCTGATGATGCTCACAAGAATAAATAAATTTGCACATTAACCGTATATACACTACTGTATATTTCCATAAGTTTGTGGACACCTGACTATTCATTAATTCATCTTCTATCTATACCCACTTATTTCCGAACTCTGGTTTACTGGGTCTGCTGAAGCCTATCCCAAAAAAGTAACTTAAAAATTGGCATGTAGATGTTTTTTCTTAGATCTGTTAGAGCAGGCTGGGGTGGGAGAGATGAGGAGATAGGGGCAGTTGGAGTGCCCAACTTTATTAAAGAGTGAAAAACTGATCAAATAGAAAGACAGGGAGACAACGCATTTGTGCTATTACATGACTCTTTCATCATGTCCTCAAGTTATCATGTGAATTTCACATCCCAAAAACTTTGTTAGGGTCAGCTGAGACAAGAATTTTTTTACGTTATTAAATGTTTATATTTTTTACAGGAAAAAAACAACTCAGGAATAAAGTATAGACAGAATACTATTGATATCACCTTATAGATTCTACTCAGTCAGAAATGAGAGGATGTCTTATTTGATTAAAAGTGGATATTACAACCGGAGGGTCACTGAAAAATTTAAGCCATAAGCTGACCTGTAAGTTTATGGTCAGAAATACCAAATAGGATTATTGAATATAATGCAAAGATATTTTAGTTTTTCACTTCAGGTAGACTATTAAACCTTGACAGTGAATCCATTTGCACATCTAATCTATTTGCACATGTTGTGTGGCAAAGAGTCCCTCAAATTCATATCATACATCATATCATTGCCTACGTAATGCAAAACAATCCTATAAGCAGGTTCTATCTGGGTCATGAATGAATAATAGATTGACTCAAACCGTAGGGCAAAAAACATCTTTTACATTTCGACTGTCTGAATACGTCTACCTTTTTTTCCAATTAAATATTTAATGTTAAATAATGTTCATGGCTTTTATATACAACTAAGGGGCCACATGGTGGCGAAGTGGTTAGCATAGTTGCCTCATGGCAAGAAAATCACATGTTCAATTCCCAGGCAAGGGGTCTTTCTGTGTGGAGTTTGCATGTTCTCCCTGAGCTTGCGTAGGAACTCATTTTTTTCCGGTTTCCTCCAAAAGTTCGAAAACATGTGCATTAGGTTGATTGGTGATTCTAAATTACCCATATAAGTGTTTGTGTCTGTTTGTGTACCCTCTTTCTTGATTTTAGTGCTTTTCAAAAGTGTTTGAAAGTCTAAGTTTTAGTAAAGCAAAATCCTAATGCTACAGCATAGAGAAAGTAGCAACATGGTGGTTAAGACATGGGACTGTTGCTCAGAAGATAATAGGGTTTCATTTCTGGTCCAACCAACCTGAAACTGCTGGACCCTTAAGCCTCAACTGCTCAATTATAGGAAATAGATGAATGTAAGATGCTGTAGATAAGGGAACTTTCGAATGTCGGAAAAGTAAATGTCATCCTTAAAGATCGTATTTTCAGTAAAAAAAATAAAAAAATACCACCACCATATGTTTCATCATGTGGCAGCAGCACAATGCAAATACAGTCGCATACAATGCAAATTCAGAGCTGACATTAAACATCAGAACAGAACACCAGAAACTAGAGATAAAAAAAAAATCACACACTACGGTTCGGAGATTTAACACAGATTAAAAATGATCAGGCGGCAGAGCGGTGACATAGTGGTTAGCACGGTGAGAGCACGAACATGGTCCCCCACTTTCAGAAATTTCACAGTCGAGATTTCCACATTTTCTCACAAAGGTCATCACAAATCGAGTGTGATAGTTACGCCTCACCCTAAGTGAACCACCTTCTTGATCATGGTATTTTACCTGCCAGATAAGTATGTACTAAAAGGCAGAAACACTGTTCAATTATAACAATGGCATTGTGCACAGAGCCCATGAGCTCTATTAAGATTGATGTGTTTTGGTTGAACTTAAAGTACACGAGAGTCCTGCACATAGCCTTGACTCTGAATCAACACCTTTGAGATACCGACCACACCCTAGACCTTCTTATCTGACAGTTGCTGAACTCGCTAATACTAATGTGGTTGTATAATCAAAACGAGTGTGGAGATTATCAAGTTTGATATCAAAACCCATGGATATAATGGTCCAGTGTAAAAATATGTTTGCCCCATGGGGAATTATGTTTACGATTATGCAAACAAATATGAATATTTTCGTTATAAAAATATTCCAATATGTTAAAAAATAGGTTTATTTCCTATTCAATAAAAATGTAACAGCTGAACCTAACCTATTTTCATTCATTTATTCAATTATTCATTTATTCATCTGCCTATTCCCTAACTTAGGGTCACAGGGGTCTACTGGAGCCTATTCCAGCACACAACAGGGGCACACCCAGGACAAGTTGCCTGTCCATCTCAGGGCCACACATAGACGAACAACCAGACACACACTCACACACACTCACAATTTAGAATCACCAAAGCAACCTAATGTACATGTTTTTGGACTGTGGTAGGAAACCAGAGTAAGAGGAGTAACTCCATGCAAGCACAGGAAATCGAATCTGTGAACATGCTAACTACCATGCCAAAGCGCCACACCAACAAATTTAGTGATTAAATCATACCAATTATTAGGCTTATTAATAAGCATACACAGTCAAACTAAACGCAGCATGTGGCAGCAATGTCCACACTGTAACAGCCATAACAAATAGAGAGATGTAGAAGATTAATATAGATCGATACACTAATGTCCAGCTATAAACTTGTGTAACAATTTTCTCGCATTAATTAAAAAAGGATCCTTAGGCAGGATGAGTCAGGACGGGAAAAAAAATGCTCTAAGAAACATTCAACACAGACCTTTAGGAGCCGGTGTGATTTACCCCTCTAAAAAACTTTCTCGCTCAAGTAATTCTATACAAATGTTTCTAAATGCGTGTCACCCACACAGTCAGAAGTTACTCATTGATCACTTTATCACAAACAACTAGGCGAAAACAAGATGCCCAAAACGTCCAGAACTTTATCTTAAATGTCAAATTCAGGTAAAGACTTGGAGGTATGTGGGGAAAAATTACTATAAGCAGCCAAAAGCGTTCAGAAATGCTCGATTATAAGAGTGTTAAAAAAAGAATGGTCATAATAGTCTAAATCTAAAAACAACAATAGTAACACAATCACTGTACAACATTTCAAGGCACATGAGGCAAATGAGATAGAAGAGCAGATGATTGCTTTAAATTTAAATCCTGTTGGCTAAGAAAAGACATCTAAGCCATATTTGGCACAAGACAAGAATGCTGATGGCTGAAGAGTGTAATACCAGCAATATATCTCAGTATTTATTTATTTATTCACTCATTCATCTTTAAACCCGCTTATTCCCTAGTTCGGGGTCATGGGGGTCTCACAGCGCACATAGGGCAAGAGGCAGGGGTACACCCTGGACAGGTGTTGCGGTGGCATAGTGGATAGCACGGTGGCCCCCCACCAGGAATGTCCTGGGTTCGCTTTCTGTGCATAGTTTGCATGTTTTCCCTGCACTTACATAATTTTTTTTTTTTTGCTGTGAGGCAACAGTGCTAACCACTCAGCCACCGTGCTGCCCCAGGTTGCACATTCAAAATAAATGCCTGTCCAACATAATTCTCTTTATTTGTGTATCCGTGTATTCACTAGTTGTAAACCCTATCCAACAGACCAAGAGAAGGTAATATGAACTAATTAAAATTAATACAACTATTTTATCATACTTTTGTATTACGCAGACCAAAAGTCTGCCACCAGGGAACCACAAACTCTATCTACAGTACAATAACGAAGCCATTATAAAGCTGTCACTGAATGGATGTGCAATAGCCTAATATAATAATAGCAATAAACGCTGCATTTGAGAGCAGGCAGAGCTGCGACAAGCCAGCTGGAACAACACTGCCATATAGATCTGCATGCCAACCTGTACACAGCTCAATCCCATAAGGATATGAAATGCGACGTAATGAATTACGGATTCCACTCAGGTGCTGTAGCTTGGATGATCTTTAACAGCTAGACAGAAATGTTTCCACTCATACGGTATGTGCGAGTGTAGATTCTTTCTGAAAATCCTTTCTGTTTTTAGTGTTTAACAACTCATTTTCTGGGAGAATTTTTAAGACAGAAATTAAACTAAGAACAAAAATAGAACTTTTCATAATCTTTCATTTTTTTACTTAAAGCTATTAAAGCTACGAATGAACCTCAAAATGAATGAATGTTTAATGGAACAAAAGCAGTAGTCGGACACATCTCGTCAATAAATGTTCATTTGCAAGGCAAATCCAGTCATTATTAGTAAGTGTATCTACGTTGGGTGCCTCATTGCTGTCAGAAACATGCTGCCATTTCCCAGTAATTATTTCTGGCAAGACATGAAGCGATAGAAAATCTCTCTCTCTCTCTCTCTCTCCCTTTCTTTGTCTGTTTAGGAGAATTATCTCAAATTATCACTGCTGACTGATTAAGACTTCTATGATTGATAGAAATAATCACAGATTTGAAATAGTTTCTATAACAAGGTATCCATTTTGGGGTTTTTTTTTTATACACACTAAAAAACATACACTGAATTTCATTGGGTTCTTTATATAACGTAATGCTGGAGCCTATCCCAGCACACATAGGGCGAAAGGCAGGGGTACACCTTGGACAGGTCGCCAGTCCATCGCAGCGCCACGCGTAAATAAGCGAACACACACACTCACACTCATGTCCATGGACAATTTAGAATCACCGATCAACCTAACTTAATGCTTTTCAACTGTGGAAGGAAACTGGAGAACCCAGAGTAAACCCACAAAAGCACAAGGAGGAACATGGGAACATGCAAACTCAGCACAGAAGGACCCGGAAATCGAAATCGACCGTGCTAACCACTACGCCACCGTGTAACCCACCAACACATCAGGTCAAAAATTTTTACCTAAGTTGATGTCATACAATAGGAAAAAAAATATGTGCTATTTTTTAATTTACAAAGAGACTATAAGCCTTAACACATTACTATTGTCAGATTTTCTTCATAAATATGTCTATTTTTAACGGCCTTTAAACCGTAGTCTACTGGGAGGCACTTGTTTTTTATTGCCAAGACTAAATATTAAGCATTTATCTATAAAGTTGTAAAGATAAATGTTGTATCAATGTAGCATGATTGCATTACAGGCAAAATTTATATTAATAATAAAAAAATTGTGCTTCTGATGTTTCACAGGTCCTGGGTTCGATTCTCAGGCATGTGCCATTCTGTGTGGACTTTGCATGTTGCCCAATGTTTGCGTGGATTTACTACAGGAACTCTGGTTTCCTTCTGTAGTCCAAAAACATGTACGTTAGGTTGATCCTAAATTGCCTATAGGAGTTAAGGTGTCTGTGTAAAGGTGTGTGTAGGTGTGTGTGGCCCTGTGATGGACTGGTGACCTGTCCAGGGTGTACCTCTCTTGCAATTCGCCCTTTCAAAGATGTCCAAGATGACTAATTAGGGAATAAGCGGGTATAGAAGATGAATGAATGAGTACCCCAACAACTTATATTTGATAATAAAAAGGTATTGCGTAACAGTTTAAAATAAGCCTACATTATTTAGGTGCTATATCGACCCATCATTGGGTGATGTATTGGGTCATTTTTAATTACTTTTATTATATATTTTGGCACTGACCTTTCTTTTTATTGTGTTCCTTATAAGCATCTGTATGTATCGACAGTTTTCGGGGGGGGGGGGGTGTAAACAAACCACTGTCACTGTATCACTTAAAAAAAAGTGTTGACAGACACTGTAAAAGATCTTGGCAATGTTTTCTTTTTTTTTCTAACTTAATATTATTTCCATTAGTCCAAACTGTAATACAGCCAAAGGCCCCGAAATAGTAGTGATAGCTGATAATACTATAATACTTCACTGACCTTTTCCATGCAGGAACCTTTTTAGATTTCTGCGCTCCAGCAAGCACTCAGGGAGCCGTTTCAAGCCAAGACCCCCGTTGTCCTCCTACCCTGCAGCAGTGTCCTCACTTTTCAGTCCAAACAACCTGGTCTGAGGATTTCCTCATTCCCCATGGATTACCTTTATGAAAGGCTCCTTTAGCTACGTTCATACATCTAAGGGCTGTGGAAAAAAAGTGTGTAAAAGGAAGAGAAAGAGACAAACAGGGACATTCACAAAAATAATGCTTTTAAAGAATAAAGGCAAGTCTACATTTATATTGTTACCATAAATAAAAAAGCAGGTCTTAATATTGCAAATTTCTTTTTACAAACACATATATGTACATACATAGATAGATGCATATATACATCATCTGCTATTTACACGCATATAACATTTCATGTACTTGGTTAAACTTTATACCTAGTGTGAAAGAAATAGTAGTACAGTCTTTAAGATGATAGACTGCTGATTAAAAGTACAGAGTTCAATTCTCAGCACCACCAACTTGCCACTGTTGGGCTCCTGAGAAAATTTAACCCCCAATTGCTTAGCTGTTTAAAAAGGGATCCATGTAAGTCTGCCAAATGCCGTAAATGTATACCGATAACGACTCTATTTCCTTTTTTCAAAATCGTTCAATTATCTTTAGATGTCAACATACTGTGGTCAGGGACACAGTGGCTCCAAAGCCATCATGTTCAGAGGAACACTGGGGCATGAAGCAGGACATTGCTAAATAGAAGAATGCAGGGCACTGGCACACACACATTCACACAGGGTAACACAGAGTAGGCTATTCATCTACTGGCTTGTTGTTTGTATGAAATAGGAAAAGCTGGAGAACATGCAGACACTGAAGAACATGCTAAATGGGACTCTAAATGGGATTTAAACTGCTATAAAAAGAAACAGTCTGCAGGTCAAAGGGCTTATTGAAACTTTTTATACCTTTAAATGCTTTATGGTCCTTGAAACACTACTGCACCAAACACTAAAACATCTAGTGACAGAAATGTAAGTGCTTAAATACTGCAGCAGCAGCGACACAATGAGGATTATAAATAGAAGTTAACCCATGTCATGTTTAGTGCAGGGGTCCCAAGTTGTCCTAAGAGGGCCTGGGAGCCAATGTCCTGTAGAGTTTAACTTTACTCTTAATCAAACACATATTAACCAACAAATCTAAGTTAAAACTAAGCTTTGCAGGTAAACAGGGCCTCCGGGACAGAGTTTGGAAACTTTTGGTTTAGTACACAGCCGAAATAGCTCAGTTAGGGGAGCGTTGGACTGAAGATCTAAAGGTCCCTGGTTTGATCCTGGGTTTTGGCAGCCACGTTTAAGCAACAACCCTGTTCCACTTTATGTGGGAAGGGGTGGTTAAGGTGTTGGACTGATACCAGAAATACCGGGGTTCGATTCCCAGCACCACCAAGCCACCACTGTGGGTTCCTGAGCAAGGCCTTTAACCCCCAAATGCTGTAAATGTAAATGTTCTACAAATATATCAAGAAGGTACAGGTATCGGTATAGAAAGGAAAAAAAATATCAGTACTCAAAAAATCAGTCTTATAAAAATGTCATCAGTGTGTTCCTACTAACAACAAAGCAGAACAAAACAAAACATGCCAAAGGATCTTTGCGATCTTTATTAACAACAAAAATTTAGAGTTATAGATAAAATCATTTTATTTCTAATTATTTTTAATCAAATCTGTAGAGAGAAAATAAGATGTCTTTGCCATCCCAGTGTTGTACTATGTAAACCGGATAGCTTTTTTAAAAATTTTAAAATCGTATTTAAAATCTACAATTCTTAAATATATAAAATCCAATAAATAAACAATGATTCCTTAATTAATTTAAAAAGTTTACAGTAAAAGCAGACACACAGCCAGACCTAGACATAATTTTCACATTATTAACGGTTGAGGATGAAGATTATTCAGTGAGAATAATTACAGAAGGTAATCACTGTCGTTGAGCACATGTCTTGCTTTAATAGACTCAGTCAGCCATGTATCTCGAACGATCTTAAACTTCTTTTTAAAAAGGCGCCTGTGTGTCTTTAACTCCAACAATCTCTCCTCCCCTTCCACAACTACATGCGAGATGCCTTCTTCTAGTTTTTTCACAACAGTACCCCCATAAAAGCGAAACTCCAGAGCCCGAAAGTCCAGACACATATCCACTACAAGAGTTTCAGGATTTCCAATTTCTCCAAATCCATCAAAGTAGGCACAGTAAGGTCTGAACATGCTAGTAGGCAAGTCATCAAAGCCATACTTCTGCTCGATTGAGGATACAGACTCTGCGTCCACTTCAACCGGCCCCATTTTGCTAAACATATCTCTCAGCCGCTGCTCATCTGTTTCGACGTAGTAACTGTCTCCATAGCAATCGTATTCTTTCGCAAAGTGCTCCCTGGTGGAAGGGGACATGTGGATCATGTGTTGTGGTTGCCATGGAAGCACCTGTTTCCTGTTCAGACATTCAAGGAGCCAGGAAGCCCGTACCACATCATGCTGGTTTGAAGCAATGACGTTCTTTACCCGAACATTCTCAAAGCCTGCAATTACACAGTAAGTGTCCCTTCCGGGGTTTTGAACCACAATGCCTCCACAACGGGCCACAGCTTTTTCAAGTTCGCCCTTCGAATGCGTGCCACTCGCGCTCATTACACAGAATTCTACATCTTCGAACATGTCAGTTTCTTTGGTGACGGTGGACAGGTCTTGCGATTTAAAGTGGTCAACAACGCCGACTGCCTTTTTCAGCTTGGACGCAAGTTTGCGTTTCTTCTTTTCAGGCTCGTCTTCCTGTAAGTGCAAGTGCCTGGAGGCAAGCTTACCTGAGGCTTTATCACGAAACTGACTAAGCTCTTCCAAAGTCATGCACTCGTACCATTCTTTGTCCTCTCTGATCCTCTCAATCCTTGGGAAACGCAAAGTGCAGTTGGTTTTGTACATGTCGCTGGTAACAATCTCTGCCGCTTTGACTTGAATGATGACAGAGTTCCTTGGCTCAATGTAAACCTCAGGCTTTTCCGTACCGCACAAAATGCCTGCCGGCAGGCTGCTTTTCTGATAAACTTTCCAGTGTTTGGCCAATTTCAGGCCAAGCTCATAGAGCTCTCTCATGGTGTAGCCTGATCCAATCCGACAGAGCGTATGAAACACTGTTGGCTTTTCGCCTTTACTTGGAGTTTCAGCAACAGCACAAAGAAAGTGGGACAACATTCCTCTCCGTCTGCCTTTTCCCCAATAGCCTCCCACAATTAACAAATCTAATTCATCCATCAGGCCATCAACATATTCCGGTTTGATCTTCAGCCAGCCTTCTCCGCGTTTATCTGGCTTGTAAATGGACATGGGGTCTTTGACCATGATGCCTTCCTCACGGTTGTCAATAGCTTCGTTAAGGGCATTTACCACTTCCTGCCTGGTTTTGGCTTCGGTGTACTGAACCAGCTGGATCCGGCCTATGATGGGTGTGAAGACTGTCTGGAGAGTTTCATAACGCTTTTTGAGAGGCTCGTTTCCAAACTTCTGGTTATTAACAAGCAGAACGTCAAACACACAGAAACATGCCTGTAAATCATTTTCATTCACCAACCGCTTGACATCAAATTTGCTGCCTTTTTGCATAAGGGTCTCTGTTGTAGAGTTATATGCCATCATCTCTCCATCCAAAATGCAGTTGACAACATGTGATTTAAAGACGTTGTGGATGTATGGTGTAAGTGAACCCTCTAGTGGTGAAGCCCCGAACTGTTGCGTGTATTCAAAAGAGTTACGGCTGTAGTACTTGTATACATCCCCGTCCTTATGAAGTTGAATGCGCTCACCATCCAGCTTGGTTTCAATATAGAAAGTCTGGTTCCTCATCTGTTTTTCCACTTGCTGGATGTTGGCAATAGCCGCCAGCATGGGTTTGAAGGCAGAAAACATGCTAATGGACACTTCATTCAAGGAAACAGAGGGGTCATGAAGCTGTCTGCAAACCCTGGCCAAATCTGTACTGACATTGTACAGCTCTGAAGCATCTGGGTGAAAAACCTGGAGAACAGTTTCCTTGCTAATCCCAAGTTTCATGTCTTTCAGGATCATACGAATAAGCCACTTTTGTTCCAATGCAGAACTTTGAGTAATTAAACGTAAAAGGCTTTTCTTTACATGGTCCTTCTGTTTGCTGGCATTATTTATAGCTACAGAGTCCAAGAAGTCATTTACCTCTTTAATACTCAGATTACCCTTGCCTGTGCATCTCTTTTTCAGGACAAAATAAGCCATAAGGGCAAAGTCTCCAGATTCTCCTTTGGATGTAGTAGGGGCTCTGTAATTCAGAAGTTTATTAGCTTCTGTTCCAGTTTTTGGAAGACCTAATACCTCAATATAAAGTTTGGCCAACATGTTTTCTTTGATACCGTAGGCCATTCTTTCCCTTTCATAAGAAGGCACAATAAGACGCATGGCCGGGTAAAAAGAATCTGTGGGGGCAGGGGTTTCTTTGTGAAGAGCTGCGTGAAACTTTCTCCATGAATCTATGAAATCCTTCAAGTATTTGGACTTGTCTGGCCGTTGTTTGGCCTTCTGAATATTTTCTAGAACATTGCACAGGTCAAGAAATGGCACTTGAGCATCCACAGATGTTTCGGATGAAGTAGAACTTCCGGATGTTCTACCTGTTCGCTCGTTTTTGGATGGGCTTGCCATTGTCGATGCTTTTTCTAAAAGAACAACAACAACAAAGAATACAAACATGATCATATTTACAGCATTTGGCAGACGCAATTATCCAGAGCGACTTACAACTGAGCAATTGGGGGTTAAAGACCTTGCTCAGGAGCCCACAGTGGTGGCTTAATGGTGCTGGGAATCGAACCCTGGTGTTTCGGGTGTCAGTGTAACCACTAGGCAACCAATCCCCCCTATCATATGAATGAATGGACAGACATACAGATCTGATAAAGTAGTTGCACATTGTTTGAAGATACTGTTACTGTGAAAAGATTGAGTTGACAGCAATAGGACACAACCAAATATTTACTTTTGCAAAGTGTGTGTGTGTGTGTGGTTGTTTGTCTATGTGTGGCACTGCGATGGACTGTCGAACTGTCCAGAGTGTACCTCTGCCTCTATGTGTTCTATGTGTGCTGCGATAGGCTCCAGCAGATCCCTGTGACTCCGACATAAATGAATGAATGGACAGCCAGATAGGGGTGGTACTCAGGCTTCCTCCCACAGTCTAAGAACATGTCCAATAGGTTTAATCTCAATTTCCATAGGTGTGTGTAAGAGTGTGTGATTGTTTATCTATGTGTGGCCCTGCAATGGACTCGCGACCCCCCATGGACTGGAATGTACCCCTGCCTCTCTTTCATAGAAGATAAACAGACAGACAACACAAAGACCAAAAAATAGAAAGAAAAGTAGTTAGAAAGACAGGCTGGCTTGATGGTTGAACTGATACCAGAAAAACCAGGGGTTCAATTCTCAGCACCACCAAGCCACCACTGTGGATCCCTGATCAATGCGATCAACATCAATTGTTTAATTATATAAATAGGAGATATATGCAAGTCTCTCTGGAGGAAGGCGTCTACCAGATTCTTTGTATAGATAGATAGACAGACGGACGGACAGAGAGAGAGACAGACAGACAAAAAGACCAGTTAACGATCCCATATAAATACCGAATTACATGTGAAATAAAGATAAACAAATATATTAACAAGCAAATACACCAGTAACCTGCGTTCACACCTTAAAGAATTAGACAGATGTTACACAGCTGGTTACATTTCCTTGTTTATAAACGTCTTTTCCGGGTTTCCTTTGACCGCCAGCGCTATAAAGTTTCCCGGAAGCTGTCGTTTGTAAGGAATTGGTTAAAAAGAAATCGGCCCAGATATTTTATATGTAACTTGATAATTACTTAATGTTTATTTAAAAGGATAAAATACTATCTTTTAAAAGGATAAAATACTATCTGAAACCCCTTCCAAAAAAGTCATTTCCGCTTCCTAAGACGGACGTGACGAAGGTTGGGTGTTTTCAAGCCTGCGCACATTGTCGTTGGATTCATGTGCAGAATATTTATTTAATGCAAAACATCTTTTTACAATTTGTTGTGTAACATGTTGTGTACGATTTGTTGTGAAACGTTGTTTGTTATTAAAACGAATTTCTGTTTGTTATTACAAATGGATAAACAACCACACACATTTAAAGTTCATTTGTTATATGTAAGATCCTTAGTTTGTTTGTTTGTTTGTTTGTTTGTTTTATATACAAATCTAAACAGAAGCCCTAAAATGATAATTTGTGAATGTTTTAAGAATGCATTTTTTTTCTTTCGTCTTTCCTGCTAATATTACATTCAGACCTGATGATGTCCAGCAGATGGCGCCAATAATATTTTTTTTTGAAGTCTTTTATATAATTAATTTCTTTATCTTCTATACCCGCTTATTCCCGAACTCGGGTTCACGGGGGTCTGCTGGAGCCTATTCCAGCGCACATGGGACAAAGGGCAGGGGGTACACCCTGGGCACATCGCCAGTCCTTCGCAGGGCCACACACACACTCACATTCACTCCCATGGTTAATTTAGAGTTACTTACCAACCACATGTTTTTGCACAAAATTTAAAAAAAAACTGATTTATAGATTTTTAAAAATCAAAAACTTTTAAGTTTTAAGTGTATTTTCTAAATCTTTAATTGTATTTTCTTTTTCTAATCAGCATATAGCACAATTACTATTTTGTTTATTTATTTTTCTATTTTTTTGCTCAGAATATGATTTTTGCTGTAGCATTTGGCAGATGCGTCATACGGCGTGACTTACAATTGGGGAGTTAAGGGCCTTGCTCAGGAGCCCACGGTAGAGGCTTGGTGGTGCTGGGAATCGAAACCAATCCAACACTTTAACTACTAGACCACCCTTTCCCCAGCTTGAACCTGAACTTATTTATTGCATTTTATCTTTGGGGGGGAGGGGGGGGGGCTTATGTAAGCTACCTACATGAAAGTCAGTTAACCTTATATGCACATCTTTATTGAATATTCAATAAAATTTACTTTTTGTGTGTCATTTGTAAAGCTGTGTTGTTGTTGTTATGGTTTGTGGACCATTTACAATATTTTTTTAAATTTAGACAATTATTCTTTCTATAAATCAATGTTAACATCTTTGGGAACATTTTGTTCAAAGGCAGCACATAAACAGTTTGCCGTGAGGTTTTTTCATTAATCAGGTGTGTTTGGTATTTTAATCAAATCAATCTGCAGCGTGCTCCAAGTTAATAGAAAGGAATGTACAAGTTTCAGCCTGGTGCATGTTTTGTTGAGCGTGTGTTTATGTGTGTGGACATGTTTTTATATTTTCATCAGCAGGGCTGCCACTGAGGAGGGGCAGTTAGGACGATTCTAAGGGTCCACACAATATTGTGGGTTTTAATAGTAGTAACAGTACTAGCAGTACTAGGATCCTGTATGTTTGGTGAGGAATGGGTGCGGTAGGGGACACAAACTTCATATCTTTCATAGGGCCCAAAGTTGCCAGTAGCACCCCTGCTGTTCAGGGCTTTAACTGATAACTGTTTTGGATCTGTGAGTGCCTGGTCTCCTGGAGAAACTTTTTTTGTAATGTAGGTCTTTTATTTAATTTATTCTTGGACAATTTATTAATCAGACAGATTGAAGGATGAGATGGGGGGATGTACCGTACGGCACCTTCAACTTACTACACCAATTTAATTATATTATTAAACTCATGATTAGTTAGGTGTAACAAGTCTAGCATTAATCAGACGCAATAATGGCCAGCATTAATGGTATCGCATTTTGTAAAGGGTGCTGGCACAGAGCTGTGCTCCGGCGAACAGGGTTCATCTCCGGCTTTCCCCAGACCCACCCCAAAAGCCTGATTAATAAGCCTCATTAAAGGTTTGTCAGGGAATGTCCTCACAAGGATAGAATGACTATGTGTGTGTGTGTGTGTGTGTGTGTGTGTGTG
>JAOTQW010000020.1:1605563-1628562 GCA_026260075.1 Sisor rabdophorus
TATATATATATATATATATAGATAGATAGATAGATAGATATTTATTTATTTATTTATATATGTATATTTTGAAATGTTGCAATGTGAAGGAAAGAAGCACCGCATGCAGAATTTTTCATAACTGCCTAGAATGAAGATTAATGCATAACAATTTGCCACGTGGATCTGAGTTATCAAGTTCAAATGTAGAATGTTAAATATTTTGCATCTTTATAGTCATCTTTAAACACACAAAGTATTTTAAAGATTCAAATCAATCTTTGGCGGTGTGGTGGCGTAGCGTTTAGCGCGGTCGCCTCACAACAAGGAGGTCCTGGGTTTGATTCCCGGGCACGTGGTCTTCCTGTGCAGAGTTTGCATGTTCTCCCTGTGCCAGAATGAGTTTTCTCCGGAGTACTCTACATTAGGTTGATTAGTGACTCGAAATTTGCCCGTAGAAGTGTGTGGTTTTATGAATGTGGCCCTCTGATGGACCGGGGACCTGTCCAGGGTGTACCCCCTGCCTGGTGCTATGTGTGCTGAAATAGGCAGCAGACCCCCCGTGACCTTGGATTAGGAAATAAGCGGGTATATAAGATTAATGAATGAAATCTTTTGTGTTGAAGATACAAAAAAAGTACCAAAAAACTTTTAAATGTTTTTAATTCATAATTTTTTTTTAAATTCATGAGAGATATGGAATAATTGGTAGCACAGCATTTTGATTACAGTACCATGAACTTAAATGTTACTAAGTCGCTCTATATAAGGGTGATATTTATCTATTTATCTATTTGTGCTTTACATGAGGATATTTCCTGAAATTACATAAAATGTTATTCACAAACTTCCTCCTTAAACTTCCTGCAAAGTCAAAAGTCCACATTTGTTATTCTTTTCTATTGCTTTTGATGTAGCTAGTTAATCATTCAGTGTAGTTACTAAATAGCGAGCACTCTATGAATATAAGTCAGAGTTGACAAGTAAAAGAAAACAGAGCCAGTGGAAAATATCTGCAGTATGTGGATGGGTTCCTAGAAAGACTGAGTTCCTAGAAGCTTTAAGACTAAGCTTTTTAGTCTGTGGTTAATACAAGTTGGTTTAACAGAACTTACATAAGTGGTTTTGGGGGGTTGTTTGACTTGAAGTGACACACCATATTGGCAAAAGTTTGAGGTCACCTGACCATCACATTCACATGTGGTTCTGTTGCAAGATGTTGCTTCTTATATGGAAGCACAAGGTTGTCTAAAATGTTTTGTTGTAGCATATTCCAGTGCACAAAGCAAGGACATTTTGGAAAATTTCATGCTCCCAACTTTTTGGGAACAGTTTGGAGCTGACCCCTTTCTTTTCCAACATGACTGTGCACCAGTGCAATGACTTACTTTGTTTACTGGTACTGGTCATGTTGGAAGAGAAAGGGGCCAGCTCCAAACTGTTCTCAAAAAGTTGGGAGCATGAAATTTTTCAAAATGTCTTGGTTTGATTAAGCATTTCTTTCACTGGAACTAAGGGGCCACGCCCATCTCCTAAAAAGCAACCCCACACCAGAATCTCCCACTCCACCAAACCTTACACTGAAGTCAGACAAGCACCATTCTCCTGGCAACAGCGAAACCCATACTTGTCCATCAGATTGCAAGATGGAAAAGCGCAGTTTGTCTCTCCAGAGACGCCCTAGAGTCCAGTGGTGGCGTGCTTTACAAAACTGCATCCAGCGCTTTGCATCGCCCTTGGTGATGTATGGTTTGCTGCTCGGCCATAGAAACCCATTCTATGAAGCTCTTTGCATACTGTTCTTGAGCTAATCTAAAGGCCACATGAACTTCGAAGGTCTATCGCAATTGACACAAAGTTGGTGACCTCTTCGCACTATGTGCCTCAGCATAAGGTGACAGTTTACGTGGCCTACCACTTTGTGGCTGAGTTTCTGTCGTTCCCAAACACTTCTTACAATACAGATGATTGTGGAATATTTAGGAGTGAGGGGATTTCAAGACTGGATTTGTTGCACAGGTGGCATCTTATCACAGTTCCATTCTGGAATTTACAGAGCTCCTGAAAACCACCCATTATTTCACAAATGTTGGTAAAAACAGTCTGCATGCCCAGGTGCTTGATTTTTTTATTCAACCGTGTGAAGTAATTGGAACACTTGATTTTGATTATCTGGATAGGCGAGCAAATACTTTTGTCAAAATAGTGTATGTGGTTCTGATTTTATAAATGTAAACAAATAGTGGTTTCTCTGTACTTTAACATTCTCTTTGCAACTTTCCTTTTTAAACAAAAAAATCAAATAAATAAAAATGTTATTTAGTGGTAGTTTTAGCTCAGTGATGTGGGTTTAATTCCCAACATCACCAAGCTGCAACTGCTCAGTGGGATAAATATATAATACAAATATTTTGAGTTTCTCTGGATGAGGGCATCTGCCAAATTATGACATAATTGTTTTTAGATTTCATCTGTCATCAAAGAGTGGGATTCAAAAATTAGCAAATATTTTTATTGACCAAATTTAACCTAATTATTTACATTGAATATATGAGACTGTGTATTTTTTTTTGCAAAATTAATATTTAAAAAAACTTTCTCTTGGAGATTAACGATGATTCGCGCGCACGCGCACGCACACGCACACAGGCACACACACGCACGCACGCACGCACACACACACACACACACACACACACACACACACACACACAGACACACTGACCGATCGGTTTGCGGTCTCTTGGAGATTAACGATGATTCGGGGTTAAAACAAAGTGGGCGGGGCTCGGAGCACGTGGACTTGTTTACTTCCTTGCACTAGATTCTCTTTCTGCCTTCCGTCCCCGATCCACCCACCAAACGCACACACACGCACACACAGCAAACCCACCCACCTGCCCCTGCGCGTACAGTGCACCAGGTTGCGCAACACAGTTCCGGTGCTGCTGGTCGGCGGACGCGGAGAGGCTTTTTTTTTTGGTGGTTTCCATGTTTGTGTGTATAAACGGAAGCTCGTTGTTCCCACGCAAAGAAATCCAGAAAAATGCTATTACGTTTTATCAAGCAAAGGTTGCGTCAAAATGAAAGCGCGGTTTTATAAATAGAAACTGTGCATGACAAATCTGTAGAAATTGATGCTGCTGTCTGTAACTATAGCATAAAATACTGTCATTGAGCAAAAAAAAAAATATATATAAAAATTTAAGGTTGTAAATGCTGAGTAAATGATAACATTAACGCTCATCGCTGACTTAGATAAATAATAAATAAATAATAGATAAATAATACATAAAATATAGATAATAAATAGATAAATAATAAATTAAAAAACTATAATTAGACAAATAATAAATTAAAATAAATAAAGGGGTGCGGAAAGGGTGGCCTAGTGGTAAGTCGTGGCCTAGTTAAGGTGTTGGACTGATACCAGAAAGACAAGGGTTTGATTCCCAGCACCACCAAGCCACCACTGTGGGCTCCTCTGCAAGAACCTTTACCCCCAATTGCTCACTCGTAAGTCGCTCTGGATAAGGGGGCCTGCCAAATGCTGTAAATGTAAAGGGACATTCCTCTAGCAATGGTAGCTTGGTGGTGTTGAGAATAGCCAGAGCAATTAAGGGCTGTTAAGGGCCCTGCTTATGTGCGCAGCAGTGACAGCTTAGTGGTGCTGAGAACTGAACCCACAAACTTCCAATCAGCTTCCAATCACCTTAAACACTGAACTACAACTTGTTGACATGATTTTGCCAAGAACGAAGCGATCCTGGACTAACATCTTAAGTAACCAATCATACTCATCTGATGTCATCAGTATGTGCCCACTCAACCTGCCTCAATCGATTTTTAAATATCTAAAAAAATCTACATTACTATCGTATATAACAAAGATGACATGTATCCTGAATTATCACCTGCTCTGATGGAGCCTGACCCCTCTTGAAACTGATGATCCAAGCCCATCACCTGTGCACATCCATCTCTGCTGCCTTATTTAAGCATTTTAATGTCCTCCAACACATCATCAGCTATTAGATCGGCACACGGTGAACCGAGACACCCATTTCCGCCGGCCTCTAAGGATTATGGCTTCCTGCAGTAATCTTTTATAAAAGCTCAGAGAGGCACAGAGCCAATGCATCACTCAGCTTAAAACACAGTGGATGGGGTCTTCTGGAAGTTTAGATGATTTATGCACACATCATAACATCAACTGATTCTGTTTGTTGTGGGCCCACTAAATTCCGGGATGCTGAAAGGACAGCTGCAGTGTTAGTTCTATTTAACAGTCCAGATGGACTTTCATTAACGCTGTAGTTGTTAATACACAGTGTATATCAGCTGTGCCTGTTATGCAAGGCTCTCACAGTTTTATCTGAAATGTAGATTATAGACACTTGTATCATATTTTACAATATACAATTCACTTTCTTTTTTATTTTAAATGTGACAGCTAAAATAATATGTATGAAAGTTTAGATTAGTTATAGTTAATATGACTCGAGAACAAGAGTCACAGTAAAAACTCATGTGATTCGTTCATTTATTCATTTGTTCATCTTCTATACCCGCTTATTCCCGAACTTGGGGTCACGGGGGTCTGCTGAAGCCTATCCCAGGGCGAGAACTTGGGCGAACAGGTCGCCAATACACAGGTCGCCAATCCATCGCAGGGCCACACACACACAACAACACACAGAAACATTCACTATGGGCAATTTAGAGTTACCAATCAACCTAACATATTTTTGGACTGTTGGAGACCCGGAGGAAACCAATGCTGGCGCAGGGAGAAGATGCAAACTCCGCACAGAAAGACCCCAAGCCCGGCATTCGAACCCAAGAAAAGAAAAGAGGTGGAGTGAGCTAATCATAGACTAAAGACCAAGGTAAACAATTAAGTAATCAATCAATCATTTTGTTTCTTATATGTTGGCAGCATTATTAATGTGTCTTTCTGTGTGGCCTAAATGCAAAGTGCTATGTGTGGCAAAAAAGTAACACTGTTCATGTACTGTGAAACATGGTGGTGGCAGCACCATGCTGTGGGAATGCTTTTCTTGAGGGGAACATGAATGAAGCTAAATACTGAGCAATCCTGGAAGAAAATCTGTTGGAAGCTGCAAAAGACTTAAGAGTCTAAAGGAGATTCGTCTTCAAGCAAGACAATGACTCTAAACAAACAGCCAGAGCTACAATATAATAGTTTACTAAAACTCCAGTTCACCTAAATCCCATTGGGCATCTGTGGCAAGACTTGACAATTGCTGTTTACAGATGCTCCCCATCCAATCTGGTTGACCTTTAGCAAAAAGAATGAGCAGAAATGTCCGTCTCCAGATGTGCAAAGCTGGTAAAGACATACCGCAATGACTGGCAGCTGTAATTGCAGTGAAAGGTAGCTCAACAAAGTAATGACGCAGGGGTGGCTTAATACAAATGCACAGATTTTTATTTCGTTTTACTATTCAATTCACAATTATGGCCTACTTCGTGTTACATAAATTACATAAAGTCTATGAGGATAAACACATTTGCAAGGTACTGTATAAAAAAATAGGGGTCGAGGGCTTTAGTCAGGGGTAGCCAGCAGTAGTAAATTTAAGGTGCTGGAAATATACACCATAACCATTTCACTGCCATTACCACTTCTGTAAGTAAATATGAACAGATGGACTAAAACAACTGTTCAAAACAAGGGCCTAAAACTGTCTTAAAGCTATTCTGTCATTTTCAGTGTTTTTTTTTACTGGTCCTCTCTCTCTCTCTCCCATCTTAACTTTCAGCATTGAATTGCGGGTTGGAATTGCTTAGTGTATTGTAAATGTCATATCTTTTTGTGCACTCAGGTAGCCTTAAACTTACATCATGTGTTAATAGCAAGCAGGGCACTACTCTAAGAAATTTTGAGACAACAGTCTTATTCGGCTGTATACTGATATCTGTTTGCATAATGCATGTGTGTACGCTACCATGGCTACTAATGGAATCCTTGGAGATTGTGCAATGTTCTTTCTAAAGGGATAAAGTCTACTTCCTGTGTGGGGGTGTTTGTGCACATACATTTAGTAGCCATGTGGTAGTGTAGTATCTCCTTGGGGAAGCTTTTGGAGGTTTTTTTTCATGTTGTCTATCAGTTACATCTGAATTTGTGATTACTATGAATCAGTGATGGCTGGCAAATTTGAATACTATTCAGCCTGACAATGGACTTAATTACGATTAATGAATAGGGCTGTGTAATGTGGGGAAATGTATCCCAAAAATCGTGATTACGTCTCAGTACAGCAGATGCAGATATTACAGACATTCAATTACTCCAGCATTTATAATTAAAAAAATGATTAATTAAACGAAATATATATTTTTCCTGTAGTGGTCGGTCTCTGTCACTTCACAGCCGAATTAATCGCATATTCTCTGACAGAGAGGAATTGGCATAATCCCAATACGAAGCTGTGTGGGCTTAAATGGCTGGTATGACTTTCAATCAAAGAGAACAGTCATGCTCTGGGACTCTTTATATGGAATTCACATAACAACCTTCTGCAATTAGCTAATTGCAACATTTCAAATTGCAACTGCGATACAATTTTGATTAATCATTTAGCCCTACATAAAATGATGGCTATCAATTCTTGACTAGGTTCATGCCATGTTTCTTCTTTTACATTTGAAATGGGAAAATTTCTGTAAAAAGAATGAATTAAAATTCTACTGTTTTTAGACTTAAAGGGAATGATCAACCTTGTCCCACTTTTTTACATTGATAATATTGGATATAATATTGGATCAAGCCAAGTAAACCAATAAATTCAGTCCAATTTTTAATTGTGTTTTTTTCTACTTTTGGAATTATTGTAACATCCAAAATAGTCTGCCTCTTATCACTAAATTCCGGCAATAAAAAAATCTGCTGTATAAAACAAATTTAAAAGGCTACTACAATTATGTCATACTAAAAATAAAGATATATTAGGAACCCAAATTCCAAATAATACAGATTAGTTTTAATCCAAACAAAAACCCTTATACATTAATTGATGATTATTAGACTACAATGCTAGCCAGGGACAGCACAGTGTTAGTGACTTTACTTTTCTCTCCTATACAAAAAAAATGGCCCATTTCTTTCCTTATTATATATTTTCGTTTCTTATTATATACTTTATAATATATAAAAAACCTATTTATAACCTTTTAAACTGGTATTGATATATTCATTGGTAGAGAATTCAAAGCGCTGTGTACGAGGCTCTGTAAAAAAGGCGTTTGCTAAATGCTGTAAATAGAAATGAAAACAGTGTAATTGTTAGCACGGTGCCTCACAGCAGGACAGTCCTGGGTTTGATTCTTGGACAAGGGCCTGTGCGGAATTTGCATGGGTGTACTTAGGTACATTAGGTCGATTGGCGATTAAAAATTGTCCTGAAGTGTTTGTGTGTGGTTGTTTGTCTATGTGTGTGGCCCTACGATGGACTGGCAACCTATCCAGAGTGTACTCCTGCCTCTTGCCCTGTGTGTGCTGGGATGGGCTCCAGCAGACCCCTGTGACCACGAGTTAGGGTATAGAAGATAAATGAATGAATAAATGAATGAATGAATGAATGAATGAATGCTAGCAAGAGAACAAACATGGACTGCCTCTTAATCACAGTTTCTTGCAAAATACAAATCTGGAAAACATTTACTCAATTGTTAGCTCATGTAAAATGAACCAAAAGCAATGTTTTTACTTGTCTAATGTAACCAGCACCTAACTGACTAGGTTTTAACGAGAACTGAATGAGATATTTTTTCTAATCCACTTTGCAGTGTAGCATTGCTCATTTTGTGTCAATGCTTGTCTAAACACAGGTTGAGATATCAAATTACAAATAAGTTTTTAAAAAATAGCTATTACATTATTATTGACTTCTTTACCAAGTACTCTTTGACGTTCATGATTTAACTTCCTGTGGTTTAAAAAAACCTGTCTATGTTATTAATAACTTTGATTCAGCTTCCCTTGTAAATACTAGATTACACCCAAATTTGCTACACTTAGTCCTTAATCACTTACATCTGTGGTTCTTGCAGATAAACCACACACAATTTCTGACAATGCTGACTACCTCATAAGTCATTCATAGCTTTTGTCATTTGACAAGCTACCAGAAAAATCTAAAGTGGTCTCCAGTGAGAGCTTATTGTATCTGCTTAGTAATGCAAACTGCAAAATAGATTCTATATTATAAATCATAGAGTTACACTCACCGCACTGTGGGTACAGGCTAATCAGGACAGCGGCGTATGTTAAAACTAGGCTTGCTTATGGTTTGTGTGTGTGTGTGTGTGTGTGTGTGTGTGTGTGTGTTAGATTTTGCTAAGGAAAATCATCAGAGGCAGAATTAAAATCTTGGATTGATGTCCAGTTTTTTGCATTGTAGAATTTTAACTGTTAGGTTATTACAGCTTTTTTTTACATTGTCGATGTAATGCTTTTCAAGATAAGAATTTATTTCCAGTTTGGAAAAATTATACGAATGCACCAATACCAATACTGATATTGGGACCGATACCAAGCTCATGTATTCTTACTTATAAAAATACTCATATCAAAGATACTGCTTATCTTGACAACATTTATAGAATTTTCAGCAGAAAAGGTGTGACAGCTCATGTATGGTAAAGTGCATGATAAATTGTGTTACTTAAAAGTATCAAGGGGTGTGTAATTGGATAAAACATCTGACTAAGAGAAAAAAGGGGAAGAACAGAATTTTCCACTGACAGTAATGGTAACAGTGAGCAACGAAACCCTGAAGGAAAACATTTAAATGTATCTCTGGGAATTAGGGGCTTTGCTTAGGGGTCCAGTGGTGGCAGGTAGATGGAGGTGGTGGTGGTGGTTGTGGGAATCGAACACTGATATTTCAATTAGCTGTCCAAAACCTTAAGCATTGCACTTCCAGTTCACCAACGAGAAATCAAAAAAGGGGAGCAATAAAGATAAACTCATGTCCCATGTACAGCCATCGCTACCGCCATCAACATGAACCAGGAATAAATGCTTGTCTTTGAAAAAAGGTAATGGTTCATCCATAGAATCCCTTTGATTTGTTCTGTTAAGTCCCAAATCTCCTTAACTAGCTATTTCTTTACAGCTTATACACATGATTAGCACACAGACCAAGTCTTAAAGATAATACCATTCATACCAGTTCATAGCAGGAGGAAAAAAGAGATTAAAGAGCAGCACAGGGCAAGACTTTTTGCATATTTTTTTGCAGAACTAAAAAAAAGCCTCTGGATGTTTCTGATCTGTCCTGGTGGACCCACTTTTGATTGGAGCAAGGGTTAACTTATAATGACTTCCAGTGGCTGAATATGGCCTCCATATGTATAGCCTATGGCTCACTATAGGTTTAGTGTGGATAGTATATACCATATAGACACCACCTAAGAATCACTATGAGGTTTTCATTCTCGGACATCATTAAGACTGCAATTTACACTTATTTACAGTCTTTCACTGCCAGTTGATGACTTTGTTATAATACCAAAAACCTGACCCACTTGATCCTCAAATTATGACAATACACAGATTACCTTTAACTCATGTAGAAATGATAGACTAATAATAGTGTTAGAAGACTAAGAAGAGTTGTTGAAAAATGATATGTAATCTGGCTATTTGGTGTCTTTTTGGGCTTTCTTTTTCCTCACAGTTCCTCTTTTTTGTTTTCGGAAGCTGCTTTGTGACTATTTCTATTGTAAAATGGAGCATAACTGAATCACTATGCAACTAAACAGAATACTGATTTGGACTTTTTAAAATAACTTCTCTGGCAGCATAGTGGCTTAGTGGTTAGCACTGGTGCCCACAGCAAGAAAACCCTGCCCAGGAATTGAATATTCTGCATGTTCTCCCAGTGCTTGCGTGAGTTTACTCCGGTTACTTTGGTTTCCTTCCACAGTCCAAAAACATGTAGTTTGATTAACCTAACTAAATTGTATATCTTATATAATGTTACTTGTATGTGACCTCGTGATAGACTGGTGATATGTCCAGGGTGTATCTCTTCTGCCTTGCACCCTTCAGAGAGCTGTAATAGGCTCCAGAAGACCGTTGTGACCCCAAATAAGGGAATAAACTGGAATAAAAGATGAATTAATGAATGAAAAATAACTTCTAGCTTGATAAATTCCATAATGATATGGGGTGGGATAAGAGCTTTAACAAACACTTATTAACTGCTGTTGTACTGTGCAAGGTCAAATGTTCATGTGGATACTATCACATGAAATAAAGCTATTTTATTTCCTGGATTTAAGAATTTGGGGTGAATTTTAGGCCAGGCTTTTATAAATAATTTTTTTCACAACGATGCAGGATTTTGTGGTGGGTCTGAAGCTTGTTGGGACATCTGCATTAAGAACATTTGCAGAACATCTACTTTATTAGGCTTAGGGCTTTCATTTTATCATAAAAGAAATCAGGGGAAAAAAAACTGTAAATCAGTAAATTGCTGTCAACGTTTCCAGTCCCGACCAAGTGATTATGCCTGGGGGAGAAGTTGTACCCCGACGCATTCTTTGTTTCTAAATGCATCGGGGGAAAATAAACCAATGATTAAATTTCCAACAGAAAATATGTAAGTGTATATCATATTTTTTTATTTGTTATTTTCTTATATTAGTTATGACCACTACTAAACAAGCCATTTTAAGCCCTTAAAATCAGCATTTTATTATATTTAAGATAAAGATTTCTAAACAAGAAAGTATTATTATTATAGGCCCATGTTTTAAAATGTGTGCAAGGACTTGTTTGTATAGTTCTTCTCATGCCTACGTAATGTTAAATGTTTTATCCTGGCACTATTTGAGGAATTCTAGAGGCACCCTCCTGTGAGACTGGCAGTACAAGCAGTATTGAGTTTAGTACTAGATGTTCCTTTACCTGCATGTTGTTCATTTTCCAGGCTGTAAAACTGCCCCCTCATCTTTTTCGTACAAACGTCACAGTTAACGGATGTGACATCAAAGGACCCCCATGTTTGTGGAGCAAACTAGTAGTAATGTTTTTGAAGCCTGGCTGCTTTTGGTTTAATACGAGTAGTATGCCCATTTATGTAAACTTATCTATTAAACATTTATCTAAAAGTACAACATTCGCATACTTAATGCTATTATTACTGATCTCGAGATTTTATGAGATTTTAGTTTTTCTAAATGTTTTGTGAAAATAGAAGATGAATAAAACTGTATAAAAAGTATTTATTTCATTCTAGCATCAAATATTAAGTAGCATGGCTTAAGTACAAGACATCAAACCTTAATGTCTAGTAACATTTTATTGATTTTTTTTTTTTTCACAGTAAGCAGCTAATTGTGTTCTCTGCTTGATTCTCCGGGATAAGTCCCAGGTCTTGTCTACACATCAGTTCACAGTGACACTTGAATTAAATGATGCATTCTCACAGCTCCAGGGTTCCTGTTTAATTCTGGGCTCAAGTTCCAATGTGTGTAAAAATCACGTTCTCCATGTGTCTATGTAGGTTTTAACTTACTCTTTAATGGCATGCTGGTTTTTGGCAGACTGGCTTTGCTAACTTTTCCCTAGGTGTGAATATGTATCCATAAAGCGGCATCGTATCCACACCTCACATTTAGTGTTTATTAGGGAGATGTAATGAGGCATTGGTTAAGGAATTGGAGGATCAGAGATTCACAGCGCTAACAAGTTGCCACCGTCAGGCCCTTAGGCAAGGGCCCAAGGGCAGACTAAAAAATATATATTGCTCTGGATAAGTCTGCATACGTCTGCCCAATGCAGGAAATGAAATATATTTTTACCTATTGGAATAATATGATTCCTTTATCAGAAATACTAGAATATAGTAGTGCTTATATTTAGGTTGTATTTAATCAGTTATATCGAGTTATAAATATAAAATATAGCAGCTATTTTTTCCTGGCTATAATGAGTCCAGTAATATACAGAGCTGAATATTGGCACTCACACAGTTTAGCATTACACAGCCCTTTCCTGTCCCACACGCTGTCATGGCGCCACATCCAACGGAATTTTACTAAAGGGGTCGTTCTTAACCCAGCAGTTTCCTGTTGTCCCTTTCAAAAGAAGAAAGACATGTGTGTGTGTGGCTGCCAAAAAGCAGTCAGGGACGTTTTAGGCAGGATTCCCGACTTCAATAGCACTATCGCATACTTTATCACTGTGCCTGGAAATCACTCCGTTCCGGCCCCCCCTCTACTGCTTTCCCGACCGGAAGTAATTGTTTCTATTTGTTTACGAATGGACATCGTGTTCCTTCCTCTATTCGCCCCGGAGCGTGTAGTCATGGAAATATCCGGTGCTGTGCGTTAGCTTGGTTTATGTCCTCTTAGGAAGCTGACATTGTGCCGTTTTGCCCAGCAGCCTTTGGTTTGTTTAACTAAGATGTCACTTTTATTCATAAAAAAAAGGAAATACCAACCAAAAAAAGAATTATGTCAGGATTTGACTTAAATTAGAATATATTTATTTCATTATCACATGTGCCTATCGTTTTAAACACAAATAAAATATATATTCTACTTAGTTACTTTAAATATCATTTTAAAAGCATCAGAACATCACAACAAATAGGATGTGATATTTGGACAATGGAAGACACAGCAAGTTTAATGTTCTACTATAATATACTTCAGGAATACTGCTAAATTTTAAGGTCAGTAAAATTGGCAGAGAGAAAATGTACAAACAGAATAAAGTCAATCATAGTGGAAAATATTTAAACAAATACATTAGCAATCTTTTTTTTTATACATTTGGTTCTCTTTGTAAACTAATTTAGCTTTTTTATATGTAAATATTGCATATAAAGTGGGTGAACAGATGGTACCAAAAATAATTTGCCCTAGAATCAAGGAAATGTTTAAAAGAATTACCTAATAAGGTGCCTTTTTGGGCCTTACTCTCTGAAGTCCTATATTAGAAAAAATACATATATCTAGGGGATGGAACATATTAAGTGAAAGCAAATGCACTACATCTGTGCAAATTGTTGTAATTTCATATTTAAGATTTTCAAATCTCAGTTAATTATTCTCAGACAGATCATGTAGGTTTTGTAGGCAGCCATATTGTTTAATATTGTTGTTTGCCCAGTTGCTTAGGGGAGGGAAAACAAAAATCTACAGTTCTTTAAGTTTATTTCTCCCTTTCACACCTGACAAGAAAGTTACATGCAATACATTCAAAAGTGTCATGTATTACAATCAGGAGCTGCTTGCCATCAGATGGTTGGCTGTCAACAACTGGAAACCTACAGTGAGGTATGTGTTACTGAACACACTGTGTACTTAACCTCTTTGTCTTGACAATAAATTAACTAAAACCAATTTCACTATCGAGATTTGAAGGGAAGGCATACAGTGTGGCAGTTGGGTTACAGTGTCTGAAACAAGAGGGCACATATGCATCCATTTACCAATCTATACATTATAAATTATGCTATAGGCTCCTATGTGTTTGTGTGTGTGTCTTTGATTGGTCACAAAAATAATACTTATTTCTGTGTTGACAATTGTACAGGTAGGTAATCGTCATGTGCAACAACCACCTCATTTAGTGGTTCAACTTGCATATTTCAGACACGTTTCCAGATTACATTGAGTGGCCTCTTTCTTACAAATATATTCATCAAGGTGAGATTAAAATAAGCATCTATTAAAAAAATATGTTAAATATAATTAGCATTTTTAGATTTGTCTTATTACACAGGTCCTACGTAGCATATACCAGGACATGGTATAACAAATAAAACAGTAAAGCTTTGGATTTGTAATGTAAAGAAAAATATGCCTGAATATTCCACACCCACAACAGACTATCTTCCTGAGGTAGGACATGTATCGGTCTCCTGGGTCTAATCAGTAAATTAATGTTATATATCATTATACTATAAATAAATTAATCATTAAATATGTATTTAGGGTTTTTTTTGTGAGCAAATAGTAGACATTCTGGGTGTGGCTTTTGCAGGGTATGGAGGATGAGGTGTCGCTGTATGTATTCTATTTATTCTTCAAGGGACAACCAAATATACTTGAAGTGTTAATGACAAAAAAATATCCACTTTAGAACATACATAACACCAAGTTTGTGACCGTCGTCACCTACAGAGCAGCAGATTGCAGTTCCTGAAGGACAGAGCGAATCTCAGTTTCCATGCTTGCAGAGGTGGTCACATTTAAAGTGTCCAACGTAGACAGGATCAACATTTAGTCCGTCAGGAACACAGAGTGAGGGTCGAAGGTGAAAGTTCATCTACAGCAGCAAAATTCAGGTGCGGCAGCTGCCGCCTCTGGTCACGGACATTCCACAGTGATCTGTGCGAGGATTAATCTGAGAGACAGAGAACAAATGAACAACAACATGGTGGTTAACAAAGGCATGTTCTTTTCGTGATTTGCTAGAATATTTATGGGTAATAATATTGGAAATAAGACAAACATTTAAAATCAACAATAATGTGCGGTGCAGTAGTTTTGACTAGGCTTATATAAGCCTTTTATTGTCTATTGCTAACTTATTTTATGGACAGATAGTGTACATCAGGGATTACCTTCATGCACAGTCATGTTAAAACCTGCTTAGCTACAACTAAAACAGCTAAAACTTTTGCCAGGTACCACTTTTTACACGCAATACGATAAAGCAATTTCCAGATTATGATCAATCATTATTACTTCTAGAATAAATGATCATCTTTGCTCTCTTGATCTTTGACCTTACCTTTCTATTTGTACGGTCACTTCATTATTTTCTCATGTCCTCTTTGAACCCAGCAGTTAATCCCTATTTTATTATTATAGTTACTCTTTTTCTGCTTTAAGTCAAGACTTTGCACATCATAGCAGGCTGATGCAGCATGTTTTGGAGGCCATTTTAGTTTGTGTCCTCACACAGCAGACCAAGCATTAATCCACATAGTGTATTGTACTACTACTGTCACTATGAAGTAGCTCCATTTGCTTTAAAGCTGGCACATGAAGCTAGTTCAAGCCCCTTAAGAAGCATTCTCTTTTGTAAAATTGCTGACTGTTTACAATAAAAATAAAATCAGGGATTATGTGAAAATCTCTAGTCAAACCATCAACAATCATTTTTAGAGAAAATGAAAAAAATGTATGAAAACTACATTGGATATAAGACATCCAATGCTCTTGTATCTTTTTTCTTTAACTATAATTTTAAGTTGCCTAAAGCAAAGCTGTTTAATAGCAAATTTGTAGCATAACTGCACCATTTTGGACACTGGTTATATAGCAATCGGCATCAGATAATGACTACTTTATCTGTAAGCTTGCATTTTGTCTTCCTTCATCCTACACAGATGTATGTTTGTCCTTAACAACTATTCTCTGCACTCAAGCTATAATTACCCAGTACATAATGTACAGCGTTTAAACACAAAGTGATACAATGCAAGCCCACCTGAGAAAAGGGGGAAACCTCACTGGGAACAATCTGCATAGGAATAAGTACATGCTTAACATGCCAAGCTTTGCCATGGTCAGTATTTACTTTGGTGAAAATGTGCAAATGAGAGAATACCAAGCAGCCCTCTAAACTTCTGCAGGACAACCACATATTCACACCTACACAATTGTTACTAAAGCATTGATCAGTGTATTGTTTAATTAAACCAGCGTACACGCTCATTTTAACTTTTCAATTAAACCTTCTAAAAACACATTTCCATGTAAGGCCATTCCATCGTTCTACTAGAAACAACCCAAACATGTCCTTAAGGTGTAAGTTGAGCATTTGGATAAAGAACAGCCATGTAACAGGCTAAGACATTGCGCAAAACGGCAGATTTGCTCATTTAAGCCTCATTGGGTAAAAAAGCCAAAAGGTCATGAGCTGTAATCTGATTCGCTCAGAATTCATATCGCTTGTGCCTGTATGGCCATTTTAGGTTCATAAAGAAGGACAGGATTATGGCCTTACATTTTATACTAGCAGCAAGCATTCAAGTGTAAATCGATCACCTTGCTGTACTGAATGTGCCGTCTATTTGAGGACAGGTTTGTTATGAACCTGCAGTAGCCTTTGAGAGCGTCTTGTGTGTGAATACCTCTTATTCCCTTCACCACAAGCTGCTAAACAATGTCTAATCCCTGCTCTCCCTCAAGCGTAATCTCTTTCTTATGTCCCAGGCTAAATGTAGGTAATGTTGATGGTGTTACTGCAGTTATCTTAGTTGGGAACATCCCGGCCTAGTTTAGGTGCTGAGGCTTTGCAGAGTGGCGAGAGTCACTGAAATAGTAAATGCATAGTAGATAACCAGGTGTCTGGCTGGGTGGTGTGTTTAGGTCTAATACTAGGTTCAAGAGAACAAGAATGGAACAGACATGCTTACCCAAAATTGCATTTAGAGGTTGGCATGTTTAATTTTTTTAATGTTAAAAGAGTTAAATCATCCCTCTTTTTGCCCTGTGTACTAAACTGTCAGTCTCACAGCCAAACACACTAATGGAAATGAATGGCATGAAGAAGAAAACAAGAAGAGGGAGGGATGAAGGGGGAAGTGTATAAGTGAGAGAGTGTGTGTAGAGAGAGAGAGAGAGAGAGAGAGAGATCAAAATAGAGAAAGAGGAGTATATGTGAGTGGGAGGGAGCAAATGAAAATAGGAGAGAAAAACAACAGGTCAGAATAGATTTAGGGCCTTGAATCGAGAAAAATACAGCAGGATTTATAAAAGACAGCACAGCAGTGCTATAACTGAGCATGCTCACAGCTCTAGATGGCTTCTAGTCTCACAGGCCAGGGTAAGAGTGCCATGCTGAAACCTGACCAGTTTGATCAAAACAGATTCTGTGGTTACGTGTCTGCATGCTTACATGTAGGCAGTTCAAAGCACATGTTTTTTTTCAGGGTCTTTATTCTTAATAACATTTATTTACTCTTGTTATACTATTTACTCACTGTCTATATTCTTTTGTACTATTTCAATTTCAACTGCCCCAAGGTACGAGGCATACAAGCCCCTGTCCTGGGGCCGGGGCAGATGGTGTGCTTCATTACTCTATTGTCTGTGCTGATGCTATGCCTTATAACAGGCTAAAGGAAGTGGAGTAGCAGGTGCACTTAGACATACACGTCTTCCTGCCTGGCCATCTGCCCCCAGAAACCAAGAACCCAAAAAACATAATGGTTGACACAGAGAGTCTGACTTGCAGCCTATTTGTCTCTCTAAAATCTGTACTCTAGAGACTTTTATTAGTTTTAAATCTATATTGAAAGACTGACAATGAAGTTTCCAACATGTGTAATGTCAGTGGCAAGTACATTCAAAACAAATAAAGCCTGCACGGTTATTCACTTTGCTGACCTTAGTGATGTTATTTTATAATATTAGGATTATATATTTCCTTTACAATTAAATCACACTAACAACATAGACAAAATACATATGGCAATAAAACCCTGATAAAACCCGGATTCTGATATTTGCAATCATGTTTTGCTTTTTGCAGAATTCATTTACATCTAGAGTGAAAGCTTTTCTCTGCTCTCCAAACATTATAAATGTCTTATGTCACTCAGAAAACACGCTAGTTTTTTCATTCTTTTAAAATATTTTTTAATATATCTCCATGGATTTTAAAATATCTCCATGGTATAAGAGACATTCTGGTGTGCATAAGAGATTTAAAAATCTAAATCTTCTTTATTCATCTTCTATACCCACTTATTCCCTAACTCTGGATCACGGGGTCAGCTGGAGTCTCTACCAGCGCACATAGGGCAAAAGGCAGGGGTACACCGTAGACAGATCACCATTACATCACCAGTCCAACCACACACACTCACATCTATGATTAATTCAGAATCTCCAAATCAACCTAATGTACATGTTTTTGGACTGTGGGAGGAAACCGGAGAACCCAGAGTAAACCCACAAAAGCGCAGAGAGAAGATAAAAACACCTTCTTGCTGTGAGGCGAGAGGAAATTCCTTTCTTGGTTCCATTTCTTTTAATTGAGCACTTTAACAAGACCTCATTAAAAGCATCATGATCAACTGTGGCCATAACAAAAAATAACTCTTTTTTTCCCAGCATACTGCTGTTCTAACTTTTTTACTGGGAAAATACTCTTAGATAAACATCAACTTTTGCATGAACCTTTTAGAAAGTTTGATTTGTCTATTAAGTGGATTAGAACAACTCCCCCTTCTTTCTTCATGGTGTACATGTGCATTCCTAACAAGCAAGTGGAAAAAGTTAATTTAATGGTTAAGTTACCTTCACGGGTCAGTGCTTAGCTGCAATTGGACGTGTTATAATAAGAACCCTGACGAAGATGGAAGCAATTTGAAGTACGTGCCATAGTGCACAACACGTGGGGCAGTGTGCCGAGCCACATGCAAAAACAGCATGCTTGGTTAAAAGGCCCCAGGCACCTCCATTAGTCATCACGAGCATATTGCTCCAGCATGCGACAGTGCTGCATGGCGCACACACTCTCACACTCACACACACAATTAGGCAAATCATCGGCGCTTGTTTTCCCTGATGCATTCCGCAGATTTTTTTTTTAGACTTACGCGCTGCATGTTCAAAAACATCTTTTTATAAAATAAAATCAGTCTCACGTTTCCTTTAGCGTCTAAGAATGGTTCTCTTTTACTTGACGCAACACCAGTTACAGACTTCTGATGTAAGCGCTGAATGGAGCAAATCATAAGCGCCGCGGCGCGCCACCCGTGCCGCCTCCCCCCTTAACCTGCAGTGCTGCGCACTTTGTTTACCACTGCACACAGCCGCTGCGCTTCGTCACGTCCAGCACGTCTGAAATTCCAGGGAATTCCTCAGAGTGAAAAACACATTCTGGCAAAAAATAACAACGTCTCGGGTTGCAAAAACGAAGCGAAAATGGCTAAAAACACAAACGTTAGACTAAATAGTCGACAGGTTGCGTAACCGGACCGAAAGCCTCGCGGATTCATTCCCTCGGACGTGCAGCGCAGTGAACTAATTTTGCGTCACTTTTTCCGAACGACGTTATTTACACCTTTTCTTATAACATTAGGATTATTAAAAAAAAGCGAACAACAAAGAATAAAAAGAATTAATGAATTTAAAAAGGTCACTTCAGTTGAAACCTTATTATGCGTCTAAACTAGAACATTATAATTGTGTAGCTGTACTTAAAGCTAATTATACGCTTAAACCGAGAATGACACTACAATTTAACGCTTTATATACAGGATAAACATTATACATGGAAAACCTAAGATATCATGTAAACATACTTTCCCCCAAAATGTTAACTAGTGTAAACAATATAAACTGTTTCTTTTTTGTGGCAGATACAACTGATTTCCACTAAACTTTGCCACTCTATTCTACCCGCTTTCTCATGTGATCCCACAACCAAACATGTGGACAGTACTCACCTTTTACAGTGGTCACTGTCTCTTTGAACCCCAGCGAAACATATGGACTCTCGTGTAGCCCATTTATTCCTCCTTTGCAGCAACTAATAGTCTTACATCCCAGCATATTATCACAGTTCCCAAACTCTCCTTTTTCCATGAGATTTACAGCGATATAATTCAGGCCGTTCCGGAACCCCACCGAAGTCTCTTTGCACATGGGGCCACCATATTCCTCATCAGAACCCTCGCTGCTCCGGACCGAGACGTTCTCGACTGAAGCAGAACTGTGTCGCTTGGATTTGTAAACAAAGGATGGAAACACCGGCATTACGGTGGTGGTGGATGAGAAGGTTTCAGAGCTGTGCCGTCTTCGACCGCGTGGGTCAGCTCGGATCACCTTTGCCTCTCCATCGTAGTTGATGGAAGAGTTGGGCAAGAGAAATGCCCCTATTCCTGGCATGTTCTTGTCACTCAAAGTAAGTCTCTGTAACATGTTAGTGGGGCTGGGTAGATCGGTTTCAACAGTCCCTGTGATGACAGATGGGGACATGCATGCATCATCAAATTTCATCTCAGCATAGTCATTGTTCCTCGTGCCAGGTGAGGAGGAGATCTGCTCGTCAGAGACGTATGTTGCCTCGTCAGATGAGCATGGACAGTTGGTGAGCTCTGGTATTTCATGTAGAGAAAAAGCAAGACTTTCTTCTGTTTCTTTTGGATGAGAGGGCATATCCAGATTTATGTAGTCAACAGGTGGGGATCTTTTTATTTTGCCATGTGTGGGTGATGAATTTTGGTTTTCTACTGAACCAAAGGGCAACGAACATTGTGCATGGTCACTAAAGTCTATGTTGATATATTCTCCTGGGCTTTTTGGTTCATTGGGGAGTGGATGTTCATTCATCTTTGGGAGCATCCTCAGAGTATCCAGAGATAATCTGTTCTGTCTGCTGACACGTGCTCTGTGCAACATTCCATCATTCCGACTATGTCTGAGTGGAAGAAGAGTTGAAGGGCTGGGCAAAGACAACCCAGAATTGCAGCTTGTTTCCTCTCCTCGTTTTTGCATCCGAGGGCACATTAAAACGTACTGGTTGTCCTCTCTTTTGTAGCCTTCATGTTTGTTAGAAGTTAACAAGTAACCTGGTGGAGTTGCCGAGACACATGAATCAACAGGTGACATGTTCATATATTCTTCATTTGCCACTTTGACATCAATGGTCTCTAATGAAGATTTGGACCCAGACCACATCTTCATGTAACCGTTATCCTCTAGTGAATTAATGCTGGGAGAACTGTTCGTTCCTTGCCTGCCTGTAACCTTAGGGTGGGACCTAGGATTGATAATCTGCTTTGGGGCAGATACACACATGGGACTCATTGGCACATAGTTGTCATTTTTGCTGCCTTGTAGTGCCACACCTAGTGTCATAGGCATGTAGCCATCATCACCTTGGTTATTAATTGAACTTCTGCTCGAGCCAATTTCAAGGTCTCCATAATCCCCAGGGTATGAAACCTTTGGAGAAACAGAGTGTGTGCTCTGACCAGAGTGGCCATTAGCATGCACTGCCCACATCAGCATGTATTCATCAAGTGATGCTGATGACTGCTGAGAAGGGGTCCTAGGTCGTCGTGGTGCTGTAAGAGAGTACGTTCTCTTCCTGTATAATCTCTCCAAGTCTATTTTCTCTCGGCTTGAACCCTGTACCTTGTACAAGGAGTGGCTTGAGGGACTGTCCATCATCATGTAACCATTAAGATCGGTGCCTTCCCGGGAAGGAGGTGTTCCAGAAAAGGAAGAAGGTGTATTGCTCCGGTTGGATATGTTGTATTTTGCATCCCCCGGGCTAGACCCATATTCATCATATGAGAGAAAGCCAGTGTCACTAGGTGACCCTGAGACAGAGCCACTGCAACTCGAAGCCTTGTGTACTGCTGAGGTGGACGTAGAGCCATTCATGCTAGTAGTTGAAAAGCTTAGTGGGCTTATGGGAGATGGAGGTGAATAGGATACAGGCACAGACATGGACATCGAGCGGTTGTTATGTAAAAGTGAAGTTTCAAATGTACGGCATCCCACAGAAACCGTGTTGGACCTGCTTATGTGACTCCGGACCGTGGGGCTTCCATTCTCCGATACCGATGTAGATACTGGCCTGGCCATGGTGCCTTCACCCTCACTGGCCGTGCGTATCCGACAGGAATTATACTTGTTAACAGGCGAAGTGGCTGCCACGCTGTCTGTCCTTGACCTTCTTACCAACCCTGTCTGACTGGGAGGCAAATTATTTAAGTTACGCCGAGTGGGTACGGAGATAGGATTGGAGCCTGACGACTGGCTTTTGCTGCGCGGTCTGAACTCCGATGACTCTTTCATTGCTTTCATAGCCTCTAAAATAGTTTCGTGTATGTTTTGTGCCACGACAGAGTCGTCTGCCTGCATCCAAAGCTCACCGGGTCCTGTAGAGGCAGATCTGCCCACCTCGATAAAGAAAAAGCTGTCCGAATGACCACATCGCCTTATGTTCATCAGTTGCAGGCTGACAGATGCAACTTCGGTGTTAAGTTTCACAAAGCTAATTGACCGACTGGATAAACACAACCTGTAAACTCCTGTGATGTTTCTAGTCTGTCCAAGTCCTTTAGACTTTAGGTTCACTTGCCATACCTCTTTGTAAGCGGCGTTGACTGGAGTAATCATACCGTAGTTACCCTCGTCGAAGCCCATTAAAGAGGACGCTGAGTTGGTTACTGCGCTGTCGTACACTTTCCCCTCATTCATTAAATCGGTGAGGTCTCGGTACCAGCTTTCCTGCTCGCGTTCGTTTTCAGCAGCCACAGCGAAATATTCGTCCTTGGTGTACAGAGCGATCAAGAACCTGTGTTTGGCGTCTGCGCGCTTGTTTATGCTCAAACAGGAGTCGAGAGAGATGACTCTTTTCGCAGCTGATTTGTTTTTCCATTTCTTCTCGCTCTCGTAATACTCCAAACGAGCTGGCAAACAGTCGCTTTGCTCTTTTAAGACGAAAAACCTTCGGTGTCCGTGTTTCTGTTTTTTAAGGTATCCACATTTCTTGACGGTGTTTGAATGCATGTTGACGTTTGCTAACGACGTCCCTCCCGTTAGTGGAGGACTCGCCATCCAGGCGCGCTTCAAAATATTCCGCCTCTCACTCTTAACTTGTTTTTCTAGTAGTAAGAAAAAAAAAACTAGAAAAAGCGAATAAAACTACTACCAAACAATAGCTGTGGTGCGTAAATAAACGCCGGTTGGCTGCAAAATAACTCCGCTTTCAGAATGACTGAACTATAAAAGGAAAAACAACGCGTGACGTTTACACACATCCTCGCTTTGGTCAGTGAGGAAAATACACAGTCATATAAGGCGGTACGACCGTCGAGGGGCGGACCTGCCAATCTAAAGAACACGACTTCTTAATGGCCGACTGAAACATACTCGCGTTTGGATGTGCCAATCAGCGCATGAGGCGAATCCCCTCCTCCAGCCCTGATTTAAATACACAGGGAAGATGACACGTTTTACTGTACGCACTGTGATGCAGGCGTTCGTCACT
>JAOTQW010000020.1:1640095-1653633 GCA_026260075.1 Sisor rabdophorus
GCATTTTTTGCACTTGCTATTGTTATTTTTACAAGCTTTTATTACAATAAGTAAAACGCAGTGCAGAAGTACTTGACTCTACTTGTCATGTATGTTTGCAGAGATCCTAAAAGAACTCGATGAAGCGTATCAAAAACACAGGCAGGAGGAGGACCCTGTCCAGCGGCGGCGCCTTTTGCACTGCATCCAGCGTGCCCTGATTCGCAGTCAGGAATTAGGAGATGAGAAGATACAGCTTGCAGGGCAAATGGTTGAGTTAGTAGAGAACCGCAGTAGGCAAGTGGATGCTTTTGCCGAGCTTTTAGAAGTTCAGCATGAACCCCCCGAAGTGATTGCTGTCAACACTGTAGTCCCTGGTAAGCGGCGTGAAGAGGAGAAACGCAGAGAAGAGCCTCCAGGTTCGGTCGAAAGAATAGCGAGTGCAAGTAAGCGCTCGAGGCGGCAGAAAAGCAACAGCAACGAGAACCGGGAGATGATTCATAATGATCGTGATGAAGTGACCAGAGAAAAACGGGCCAAGACATCAAAGAAGAAAAAGAGATCTAAAGCAAAGCAGGAGAGGGAGGCGTCCCCAGCTGATCTGCCCATCGATCCTAACGAGCCCACATACTGTCTCTGTGAACAGGTGTCATATGGGGAGATGATCGGCTGCGACAACGACGAGTGTCCTATCGAATGGTTTCATTTCTCTTGTGTTGGTCTCAATCATAAGCCCAAGGGAAAATGGTATTGCCCAAAGTGCCGGGGTGACACAGAAAAAACCATGGACAAAGCCTTGGAGAAATCCAAAAAGGAGCGGTCATATAACAGGTAGCCATTATACCTGTTGAACTGTCTACATTTTTTATTTATTTAGTTTAAATCTCAGTCTACACTTTTAGATTTCATTTACTATCCAACAAGCACTAAAATGCTTCTTTTAAGTTTCTAAATGTGACGGTGATGATGCTTTTAAAGAAGTATTTAACATTTATTTCTTTTGTCGTTACTTGAACATAATGGATGACAGTATTGTATGAAGGTACTTAAGGCATGCTACTATTGTGTTGTGTTTAAATAGACATGTCCTGATTGGTAATAAACAATCTATAAAAAGATTAGATTTTACTGTGTTTAGGAATTTAATATTCAGATGTCTGTCCTGCAGGGTTTGTGTCCTGTAGTTTAGCTTAAACTTCTCAAAACACTTACATTGTAAGTTGCGAGTCTACTCAGCAAAACCTTGATTAGTTGGTTCAGGTGTGTTTATTAGAGTTGGAGCTAAACGCTGCAGGACATCTGTCCTTCAGTACGAAAAATGCTCAGCCCTGGTCTAAATGGTTTATTAAATCATTGATTCGCTAAAAGGAGCAGGAAGAACTCATGGGTTTGTTTCCCCTTAAAACTAGACACTCCTTTCTGCATTTCAATCGGTTAAAGAAATAACCAGAAAAAAAATCTCTCTCAGACGAAGTACATGAACGCCAAAGTGTATTATTACAATATGGTACATGAGAGGCAGGTTTACAACATCATGGAATATAAAAATCACACTGTCGTGCATGTAACATCACACAATAAAGGGTCAGTTTCAAAACAGGCATGGTCAAATGCAACAATGTCGGGCCAAAACCATGTCATTACATAGAATTCGACTCCATGTCTTTAAAAAAGGCCCCTTGAATAGAACCTTGTTTACTCCAGGTTCCCATGGCAAAAGGCCAGTGTATTTGGTTACGTATTGGGCAGCGAGGCCAGATGGTCAATAGAACAGCGCAAGTCTTTTTAAAGGAGGAGAATACAGGTAAAGTATGGTGAGGAAATGGACTAAAGTGCTTTCAAGATCTATGTAGGATAGTGATCAAAAGAAAAAAAGAATGCGTGTGTGGAAATGAGATGCTTCACGAGCCAGCCACTCCGTCAAGCTACAAACAAACAGACTTTACTGGTCAACTGTCCCTCCAGCTCTGCTCGACAATTGCTGATACACGCTTCTCGTACTCGCGCTTGTTCTCCTGGTAGAGCTGGGCTGCTTGGCTGTTTGCTGGACTGTTTGGATTGGGTTCATCAAGCAAAGACTAAAAGAGAGAATTTAGGGCATTTGTATCATTTTCAATGTCTAGCAGGTTTTGACATACACAGACACACTGGTTTACCAAAAAAAAAGATGTACCTGAATTGAGGTGAGAATTGATGAAACATCATAAGTCGGACTCCAGCGATTTTGCAAAATATCAAGACATATGCTACCATCTGCATAAACTGATATATTCAAAGTATAATTATTTGTCATCTTTGAATGAGTATTTTTTAAAAAATCAGTGAATTTGTTTAAAATCATGTTTTTTAAACAAATGCTTAAAAAAAGGAGTTTTTACCGTTAGGATGAAACATCTTGGACGTGAATCGAACTGTGGGTGGTTTATTAGGGTATTCCTCTGTGAACTCTACAGTCAGCTTAAATGTTCCTAAGAGAAAATAAAAATTGGTGTGAAGTGATTCATGATGTGCAATGATACAAAGGCTGGTAGTCAAGGCTATGTTTTAAAGTCAGCGCTCGGATGCTATTTTATACCAGCATGGTGAGGGCTAATACTGTAAGGGGTGTGTATTGGAATATAAATACTGCATGTTATTTTTTAATAATAATTGAAATGGATGCCTACCATCTTCAAAGGGTGTCCCCTCTGGTCTGAAAAATATAAACAAGCAAATAAACTATTTAGGATCACAATTTAGAGGCAGAATAGAAACTGACACATTAAAAAAATCAATGCTTTAATATTGAACACGATTTATTAATCCTGATTTTTTTTTCAATTTTGGATGAGCTTTTGAGTTTTTTCAGTAGCCTGGCCGCCTATTTGCTTACCCAAATATAACCGCGTTCCACACCATGATATTATTCTCTGATGGGGCACCACTGACACCGGCAGGGGGGTCCTCTTGAAGTCTGATGAAAACAAAACAAAGTGATGATGTGGGTGACATTACCTGAAGATCTACAGATTTGTGCTACACCTAATTAGCACGAATGACGTCTGACGTTAAATGGTGAAGGGTGTAAAGCAAAAATATTGTCACTCTACCCATTTGTACACGCGCCACGTGTAAAAATATCCTATATTATTATAACGTAAAGTCACGTATTTCATAAAATACATATTTATAATCACATCCAAAAAAGGCAGCTAGCCTTTACTGCCGTAAACACCGCCAGCTTCCTTGATTATTCTTGGCTCATTCACCTTTTGAAATCCCTCATGAGCCTTCTTCGGGCCGGAGTGGACATCGTTGAAGGATGACGACAGTTCGACGCGAATTGTTATGACAAAAATATCTCTAATATAGCTAGATTTTATCCTATCAAATACAAGCCCTTAATCGAGTCCTACTCCTCGGCCTCTGAAAGGCAGCTAATGTTTAGAAGTCTTCTCTAGAGGATTTCAACGCGGAATTACAGACCGTACCATGTCGAAAGCAGGGTGACGTATTCATTAAGAGCGGGTTAAATTCCGCAAATATAATTTTTTAAAACAGCAAAAACGTGTGACTTGTTAAAAATTTGCCACACGCCTATGTAAATGAAATGTATTACTGCAACACTTTTACACAATGGCATGCCATCATTTAAGACTACCCTATACAGGAAAAATGGTCGATTCGGATATGTGGGCGGGATTTGAATGACGCAGTAAAGGTCGACGTATGTGTCCCCGGATACATGAGCTGGAACTCAAAAATAGCTTTCAAATCAAATGTCATCTTTTGTTTGTTTGCAAGCTGTGAAACCTGTGCAGATTCATTCAGTCACCTGGTGTTTTACACGCTACAACGATCAATTAATTAATATGATCAAATAGCATGATTATATAATAATGATTCCATAACTTAATATGACCAGCAACGTCTATAATTTGAAATTATAATTGAAAATGTTTAACATTACGCAATTTTACGATGTAATAATAATGTAGTATTTGACTTGCCTCAATCCTCCTACAGACACGCTTTATTAATCTTCTATACCCACATATTCCCTAATTCGGGTTCACAGGGATCTGCTGGAGCCTATCCCAGATCTCTGAAAGGTGTTAGGAATGGTACACCCCGGACAGGTTTAAATTGTAAACAGGGCAGTACAGTGGCTTCTGCCCTTCACCCTTCAGAGAGCTGGGACTGGCTCCAGCATAACCTCACATTAGGGAATAAGTGGATATGGATGATGAATAAATAGTAAAAATAAACAAGCTAGACACATTTAGTCTCGAATTCTTTTATATAATTACAACAGAAAATATTTAAGGAATGTCAGAAAAGAGTCAACAAACTTTCAACTTACATGATCCATTCAATTCTTTAGGGAAAAAAAAGTTTCATACTTTTTTAAATGCTTGTGACAAAGACGACTTAACATACAAGTCGAAAGATTAATGTGCCACAATTAAGAACAAAATCATCCAATGTCGCTTAATTTCAGTTATTAATTTAACATAAAAGGATTTTTAAAAAATCCTGTCAGATACAAAAACACAAATACCCCGTTTTTACAAAGCCCCCCCCCAACTAAAAAACTAAACTGCCGCATTTTTAAGGTGCAAGAACAAATTCAGGGTGAACTGTAAGGTTTAAGGCGATTAGGTGGCTCTTAATATCCATGTCTATATACAGAGGAATTGTCAGCCCTTTAGGATCCATGAAACAGCTGCATGGCATTTAAAATCTCTTGGTTGTAGTGCTGCTCATGTTTAACGATTGTAACATGCTCGTGTTTGCTTCCAGTGGCCTCCAGGTCTTCAGCCGTGTCTCCAAAGCCATGGTAGTGGCCGTACTGCAGATGATCATTTAAGTCTGATGAGACCGTGGACCACAATGGCCTGAGAGACATGTAGCTGCTGGGGCTGCCACTGAGGTGCAGTGAGCCGCACATGTTACCTTCCAGCTCAGGGGTATCAGGCTGGTGCGGGTGGCAATGGCGGTTTGTGTCAATGGTCTTCTGTTGTGCGTGGCCATTGCTTAAGCCTGTGGCTATTTCTATGTTGTCATCTGTCATTTAAAACAAAACAGCAGTCAAAGACAGCCAGACAGGAAAATAAGTGAAGATGAAGCATAGCAGGGGGAGCGTTTTGAAATACCAGCTAAAATAATAAACAACTGTATAATATGTGAACTGAAGATTTTACACATATAATATTAGGGCTATGAATTAGCTGCAATGTATGTAATATGAATGATATGTAAATGTTTTCCATTGCAACATGGGTTAATTTTTAAAATAAATTATGAAAAGTTTAAGTAAGTACATAGACATTTTGGAAAATATATGCATGGAGGAAAAATCTATATTATTAGCCTCCATAGATTTTATAAAAACACATTACAGGTAAGCATAAGAATTTGTACAGCGCCAAGGAGCAGGCTCCACATTCTGTGAAGTGAGAGAACGAACGTCCATTGCAAAACTGTCCATATGAGGCTCACTTTTTGTGGGCAATGGTGGAAAAGGTCCAATCGCACCTGTTTGGTTGTCTGGGGCAGATTCAACATGCATACTTTCAATGTCCCCCTCTATTGCTCTGACAGGCCTTACAGGAAAATTCAAGGCTGAGCAAAGAACAAACAAATTAGGTAAAAACATTTAGGAGACAAATGCAGGCATATAACACACGTCTTCTATATGTTTTTATATACATTTCAAATATATATAACAAAAACTTACAATCAACTCTTGCTTTCTTGACATTACTTGGATCTGAACAATCATGTTGCCTCTTCCTGTTGGTTATCCCATTAAGAAGGCTCCGGCCTTGAATGTGGGTAAGGTCAGGTCTGTTATGGCCAAACCCATTTAAGAGCTTGATTTGATTTTCCGCATTACAGAGGAGTTGAGAGCAGTCATGAAAGCCTTGTGTACGGGCCAGGTCGGCCGCAGTCAATCCATTTGCGTTCCTTAATCTGCACAGCAAAGAAAAATGATTACAAAAATGGTCCGGTATTGTTGTTTTTCATCTCTTATTTACAGGGGAAAAAAATCATTCATTATTTATGATGAAAATCAAACAGATCTCTATGCTGTCCCTTATGCTATGACTAGAAATATAAATTTGGGGCTTTCCCTGAATACACACTGCAAAAAAGAAGTATAAGTTATTAATCACCTGCAACCCTATTTAATAAAATAATTTTCAACCTAAATATATGAATATTTACATTTCGAAATCACAAATTGGGAATAACCAAATACTGTACAGCTGGATTTAGATTTACCATCTTTAATACTGATACTATATTTTCTAGATATAGTTCCTTTAAATGCAAAACTCTGTAAGGCAACAAATAATATGTATTATATGTCCATATCCATACACAAGTTTATTTGCAGTGTGTAACATACAAAAAAGACCTATTCAAAATGGTCCTGTACGAATTTGTAATATAAAAATGTAATGTTGGTATAGGTGTAAAACATTAAAATTAGTGTGTACTGGATATTAAAAAATTTTTTTAAATGAAGACCAAAAAGATTTTTAACTGAACTAAATATCTACGCTATCAAAAACAAACAAGTTAAAATATACATCTAATTATAAACCAAATAGTTAATTGTCAACAGGTTTCACTGAAATTAGATATTCACATGACCTGAGCTAAAATCTATTATTTTTGCATTGATTAATTATAATTTAAAATGCACCAAAAAATACTTAATCTGTTTGGGGTTCTTTTTCAACTTTAAGACAATTATTTTGAGGATAAACAATAATGTGGAGTTTAATAACAATAATCATTAAAATTGATCAAGAAATGGTGGTGGGTTCATCCATAAAGATTCTATACTCTCCCTATAAACACTGATACACTTGTGTACATAAACAAGTCATTTAGGACACAAAAACACAACGTTAAGCAAGTGTTACACAACAAAATAAATTCCTACCTACAATCCCAAGAATTTAATTAGAAAATGCTTCCAAGTGCATGTGTTTTATTTAAATTCGGCAAAGTTACAAATATTAATAGATTATAATTTCTAGACAATGCCAGACAACTATTTAAGATATAGAAACTGTTCTACAGAAAGTAACTAGATTGAACAGCTGAATTACTACAAGAGGGTTATTTGTTACGGTGGTTAACACTTAATTGGGTAATACGGTGGTTAAAGACTGCTTACTGGAAGATTAAGGGTACATTTCCCAGCAACACCAAACTTCCAATACAGTTGTAATAAAGAGATTAGGTAGTGCAAGTGATAAATGCATGGTGGTGCTATTTATGTGTGTTTAAACCTATTACATCAATACAAAAAAATCAATAATAACTTGAATTTTTTAAATTTTAATTACAAATAATCAGCTTGTCAGCATATAAAATAATCACAACAGTAAATATTATATCTCAGTATTTTAGGATTAAATCAGGTGGTTTACCGTTTTAATTATAGTGTTAAGCAGTGACAATAGTACTATGTATGATTTCTAAAATCTTGCGTATCCATAATATAACCTGGCTGATGATTTGCTCACATAGCAAATGTCCCACCTATCTCCAAATTTAAAAAATCATACATTTTTATAAGTATCAAGCATCATTAAAATGGCACTTTAAAAGACCTCTCCGTTTGCTTTCATTGGCGTTGCTTAAATCTTTAATACTTTCAAGCATACATAATTTGTATAATATATACATAATAAAGAAATATGCTGGTTGTAAAGGCATTCTTTGGAGGTTTTAATGTTAAAAACAAAGTTTAATACCAAGACTTCTTAAGTTATTTTTTTGTTGTGGTTACTTTTGTGGGATATCTATAGGTCATTTGAGTTTTGTTCTGTAATATCTATGGCTATAATAATATCAAATCATTTTTGTGACTACATTGTCATTGTCTGGCATTGTAAAGATGCAGATTTTATATAGATTATACGATGTCCTCCATAATTATTGGAATTCAGTTTTGTTCTAAATAATATAGGACCACAATAAAAAGGAGGAAAATCCAACCTTTAATTCAAGTGCATTTATTCAGTGAGAAAAAAAACCCATATTAAGAAATCATTCTTTTACATCAAATCATGTGTGCCAAAATTATTTGCACCCCTGATGTTAATACTTTGTACAACCCTTTTTGCCAAATAAAACAGCATCTAATCTTCTCCTATAATGTCTCCTATAAAGCATTCTTAGTTTTATGCACCATAAGTTTCCCAGTGCCTCTTGGAGAGCAACAGGCACACATCACTAATCCTCCTCATACTTCTTAGTGAGCTTTTATGCAAACTCATCTTTTGTGATCCCCAGACCCACTTAAGAGTGTCTAAAAGCTCTATTTTGGTCTCATCTGACCACACAGTCCCAGTTGTAGCCCCAGTACCGCCTAGCTTACTCCAGACGTTTGCGTGCATGATTGCGAGAGAATTTTTTTCTGTGCATGCCTCCCAAACAGCTTGTTGGCATGTAGATAGCACCCGATGGTTGTTTTGAAGACTTTGTGTCCCCAAGATGCTATAATTTGTTGATGACTCATCATTGAGCTTTGGAGATTTTTTTTCCTCTAACCATCCCAATCACTGTGCATGGAGACAAAATGAACATGCATCCTCGTCCAGGCTTGTTTACTACTGTTCCAGTAAACTTCTTAAATGATCCTCTGAAAGTACATATGGACAGAAGCAGATGAGTGGCTATTTTTCTGTAGCCATTGCCGGACTTGTGAAGATTGACACATCTGCCTTACTTGAACTGTTCATTTCTTTGTTATTCCCATGTTGAAGAGTGGATAAAAGAAATTGCCTCTGTCTCACATTTTTTATACCCCAGGGATACATGATGAATTACTATTTAAATGTTCCCAGATACTCTGATCAACTTTGAATGACAGAAATAGTTTAATTACATTTATTTCCTAGGAATTGTTAGGGGTACCAATAATTTCAAACAGAAGATTATAAAAATAATTATTTTTTAGTCAATTATTTTTTTTTCTTTTCCCTCAAAATTCACTTGAGTTGAAGGTTACATTATTATTATTACAATTTTTAGTGATGAGATATATATATAATTTGTGATAAATTCGCTCAAGGAAGCATTTGTTTTCATCAATACATAAAATGCTTTGCTTTGGTACATTTATGCTAGTATCTACAAAACCAAATAGGGTGTCTTAATATCAAGTATTTAGACTAGCTACACGAGTCTTTTCCTGCAAAGTGAAAAAAATAATTACATGTTACAAAATAAAGCTGAATCTGTCTAAGCAAAGCATGCAAGTCTAAACAATACTACTATTACTGATTTCCTAAAATCAAAACCAATCACCGCAAGAAATACCTCAACAGTTTGCCAGTGTGTAGATACTGAAGAAAGCGATAGTGAGAACACTCATTGCCACAACTGTAAGGGTGTTCGCTGATGCACGTGTGGCAGATTCAGCAGTTTTTGGAATGCTTCCCCCCTTTTCTGTGCTTTACTTGAGAAAATCAAGTCATGTTCAATTTCAACGGCTGCAAAACATTGAGATGTGTAGGGGTTTTCCTTTTCTGTAATGTTTTACAATGTAGCTTCAGAAAGCTTTTTATTTTTAAACTTTTGCACATACTAATTTCAGAAAATAAAGCAAAAATGATTTCATACATGTGAAACTAAAAGGTTTAACATTAAACATTCATTTATAGCAACCAAAAAAAAACCTGCACATTTGTCTTTACAGAACCTAAATTTGCTGAACTAGGCTAATCTTTCTAACTAGGTAACAGTTTGTGCACAACAGCCTGCATTTAATTACAATACTTGAAGTTTGAAAGCTCATTAAAAAGAGTTTTGAATGATAATCGCCGAAGGTTTTAATTAGTGGTGACCAGCTCAAATTCTTTAAGCAAAATGAAGTACTGCTGCTAGGAATGTTTTTCATTTTATCTCCAGTATGACTTGGTTACTTGTCTAAACAATATTTGGTTTTAACATTGCCATTTATATTCAGGAGATTCAATACATATCTGACTAATCAAAATGTTCAATTTAAGTTCTTCTTTAAACATTTTCATTAAGATGGTAAATAATCTAGATGAGAAATGTAATATTTAAGTAAAATTAAAAATATATATATATTTTTTTTCTTTTTAACTAAAACATTGTATCTCTGATGCATTTGTGGCGAATATATATAATATAATATATATTTTCTGTGATTGTGTGCTTTGAACTTGCAGCAGAGATTCATTTAGCCACCCCAAACTACATACATGTACAACGGGTTAATTAGAAATAGCAAACATTTCAACTTGTATTGTGCCAAAGAGCTACAATGGGTTTTTTTTGTCTGCTGTTTTTTGTCTTTTGTCTGATTTGGGGTTTTTCTCTAAAATAAAATGCATACTAAAATATTAAATAGTTATTCCATTATCAATAATTCCTTAGAAATAACAGAAAAAAAATAACAGAAAAGGGAAATAACAGAAATCCCTTAAATTAAGGCTATGTGTATCAATGAATATAAGATGGTCTTGAACAAATGTATGCAATCTAAATTTATATGCTAATAATTTTAGTCTTCATTATTTTTTCACAGAAATCAATTTATATATATACATTACTAAATTTACATATTTACATTACTAAGTACTAAAGCTGCATATTATTAAGCAGAAAAACAACCAATCGAAAAACTTAAATATATATTTTGAAAGGGAAAAAATAAGCTGTATATCTATTATACATGATATATATGCAACTATGCAAATTTTTCTACCTCTCTATTAAAGTTGACTTTTTTGTTGCATATTTTAAACAGGATATTAATTTTTCCAACTAAATTATTGCATATTGTGTGTGATATTCCCTCACTTCTGTATTAATGGTGAATGACAAATCTATTTTTAATAAGCACAATAGATGGAAATGTCTGCTCTTTAGGCTCAAATCTTAAATAATTGTTTGTTTTGTTGCTGTTTGTCACCACATTAACAGAAATTGGCTGCTAAATTTTCTAGTAAATAATCAATTTATCAGGCTACACCAAAAACTCAACAATGAGCCTTCCTCTTTTTATGTACAGATTTAAGCAGCAAACACGTCACACACACATATTTACAGCATCAAAACGTTATTTTTAACTTCCGGAACAAATGCACAAATCCTTTTTTTTAATGCCAGTGGGTATTTCAGAGGATAAATAAATAGTGATTTGCATAACGACAATTGACCAATTCTATGATTTTACCTACAAGACTATGTAATATTTTAGTTTAATGGTAGCATTCCATTACAGGTCGTGTGGTGACAGAACATAACCTGAAGCTAGTTTATGCTACAATGCAGCTGATTATATATGACAAAGCTGTATTTTATAAACTTCAAGCGAATCATTCTTAATGATTCACTCAGTGTAGAGACATGTCTCTGAATTAAAATATTAATTCTTATTATAAAAACTCACATGCTTTGAATTTGTTAAAAATCTTTGGATTTTTATTATTACAGAAAGAACAGAATATAGGTTCTTGCTTATCCAGGAATAGCAATTTTATGATGCAATTTAACAAGCTGTTTTGGCATAAATAAGAAATTGCGCATTTGTTTTTAGCCTAAAAAAACACTGCTGTTCACCATTGACTTGACCAAGAAAGAAACTCAACTATTTTTGGTTAAATCCAAAAAAGCGAAAATCCACCTAAAAAATTCTCAACCAGAGTCACACCAATTGTAACTTAAGGTAAACAACAAAATCTACTCTATTTGCCAAATAACCGTTCATGTTTTATTTTACATTAGAGTACTGTGCTAAGACAGCTAGTGCATAAATGCACATAATTTAGTTTAATTTCATGTAAAAGTGTCTGGGCAAATTATTGTGCCAGTAACCCGAGACATTCTGCATCATCTGTTTTTTTTTCCAGAAGGTCAAATCTATAAAAATATCTATAGTATGATAGATAGTAGAGGGTTTTTTGGTGGATATTTCCAGAAGACCACGTTTCATTTTTAATGAACCAAATCACAAAACAATAAAAAAGAACCCTAAAAATAACTTACTCTGGTTTTCCTCCTGAGAACAACAGTGCATTAATACAATCCATGCTACCTGCCCTTGCAGCTTTATGGATAGGGGCTTCACCCATATAATCCTGAAACAACATAGAAAAAGTGTGCAACAAACAGCGTAGAAAATTATTGTACATAAAAATATAAAATGGCAGAGAAAACTACAGAAAATTCTGAACGGGGACCACTAGGGTTCTGTGTGACATGCAAGTCGCCAACATGAAAATAAAGCAAATCTATGCTTTTCGGAAACACGCCAGAGACACAGATGCAGTGACCTCCCTGTAGGGCTAGGAAAAACAAACTAACTACAAATTAGAAACAGCAAAAAGTGGGTCAAACCAAAAAGCAGACTCTGATGCCACACATGATCTCCCCACACATTTTCTGAAATGTGCATTGTTCATTTGTTTTATTACACATATATATTTTTAGGGTCTGGGAACACCAAGTTTACCATCTACCCCATAATTATACTTTACTCAACAACCCTGAAAGTATGACAAAGTCTGTTATAAAACAAGTCAGTAAAACTTTAGCTGTCCTGGTGGGAGCTGGATTAAACATTTAAATAACGATGCCCTACCGAACACATAGCAGGCAAATGATCTCAGATGAAATTTAAGAATAACTAACCGTTAAAAAATGTGCATTTATTTATATATTAAATATAATTATATTATAATACAAGACATTACTCTCAATTGTTTGGACTTTCAGACAAAGTCAAACTGGCATAATCCTGCATAAGAGGATTTGTAGTGAATAAATTAGGGAGACTATAGAAGGAAGTGGGCTGGTACTGTACATGGGTAGCTGAAAGGTTGCATTGCAAATTTTTACCCTTTTAGAATTAGGTCATAAAAGACAATTTTTAAGATTTTATATGAGAATGTTGGTATAAATTACATTTTAATTAAAAACCACAAACATTGTAAATGCAAACTCACTAACAAGAAAAATTTTACATTTTATTTGTCACCATAAAGTCATCACACCGAGAAAAAAAGGGCCTAAATCTGTCCAACATTTCTACACTATTTATATAATAAAGCACTTACCTGTCTGTTTATTTCAGCACCAGCTTGCAAAAGCCAAACAAGGCATTCTGGGTGACCTCCGAATGCAGCAATATGTGCTGGAGTCTGTAAAAAGCGTGTTGTCACAACGTTCACTTCACAGCCTACCTGTACCAGTCGCAACATGCACTCCAGCTGTAACAGGTAGATAAGATACAGACAATTACTGTCAATTACTAAGCTATTGCCAAGCACACACACACACGCGCGCGCACGCGCACACACATACGCACGCACGCGCACCCCATGGATACAGAGACAGCAACATAAAATAAAAGGCAGTGTGTTGGATACAATGGTAAATGACTGTGGAACTATTCGTTATGAATATTTAGATACCCAGCAAATAGCTCAAAGGCTAGGCAGTCATACATGTGTGTATTAATGGACAGCGAAAATATGTTGGATGGGTTAATATAATCTAAAATATTATATTTATAAAGT
>JAOTQW010000020.1:1668903-1679413 GCA_026260075.1 Sisor rabdophorus
TTGAAAAACGCCGTTCAACGCCACGCACCCTAAACACATGAACGGGCACGGACATAATAAAATATAAATATAAAACCGAAATATATAGGACATCTTGAAAAACGCCGTTCAACGCCACGCACCCTAAACACATGAACGGGCACGGACATGATAAAATATAAATATAAAACCGTTCTCCCTGCGCTTGCGTGGGTTTAGTCCGTTTTTTCCCCCACAGTTTTAAAACATGTACATTAGGTTGATTGGTGGAGTGATTTGTGACCGTGTATGTGTGTGTGGCCCGGCGATGGTCTGGCGACCTGTCCAGGATGTACCCCTGCCTTTCCCTTAATGTGCGCTGGGATAGGCTTCAGCAGACCCCCGTGACCCCGAGCTAGAGAATAAGCGTTTGCTGATTTTTGATCGGTTTCTCCCTTTAACAATTTCTAATGTTCAAATGATCATAATCAGAAAGAGCTTTATTGCTAAGTATGTTGGCACATGGGCGGTGCGGTGGCGTAGTGGTTAGCATGGTCACATCAGTAACAGGGTATAAACCGTGTCATGCACCAGTCTCACCTCTTTTTTTTCCATACAGCTGCACTGTACACAAGTTTATCTGAATCACTCGAGAATAGCGATAACTGTACTAAACCAGAACTAACAGAGAGAGAGGCATCAGCTGTCTGAGCACTGTTCTGAGGGTTATGGTAGATGTTTTGGATTAAGATGGTCTGTTGATGAAGAATAGAACGTCCTTACCAAACAAATCCTTAAAAATAGATTTATATACAAAATACATTAAAACGAATAATAATGAATGTACACAGTTTTGGTTTTTTTTGTTGCAATCATTTTACTTTTATTTCTTTTTTACACTACATGTAATTAAAGGCTGAACACAGGCCATCAGGGGCCCTGACAGGAATAATATCTGGGTAGTAAATCATTCTTTTGACTAGGGTTCAACCAATTATCTGCGTTTTTATGATTATCAATACTTGCAAATAATAATTATTGATCATTTGCAAAACTCATTGTCTCATTTGGCTGTCATGAGCATTCATAAGTCCCTATTGAGATTTTTTTTTACCTATTATATATTATAAATCTTTAGAGAGCTATTAAATTTATTCTCCATTATTTATTCATTTTTTATAGAATGCTACTCTGTGATGCACTTATGTTTTTATATTAGCAGTTCTCAGATTTGAAGATTGCACCTAAAGAAAGTACACAAAGCACTTATCTTAATCCTGACGTATATTATAATCTTAGCAAAGTTGAAACGTTATACATCCCCTTTACTGTAAAAACAATGCCCCTTAAAAAATACTATTAGGCAACAGCATGTGATTTGTGGAATGATGAGGTGCATGCACTAAAATACACAATGTTTAAATATACCAATGCTTATAGAGGCACCGCAAACACTATGTATGAGAGTTTAATGTTTATCTGGTGCAAATTTGTTTATTTTTAGTGTCATCGGTAAACAGTAAAAAATTGAGAAAATTTCAATCTAGGGGATGTTCAATAACTACACACCTCCAGGGTGACCTGCATTTAAGTGATACTGATAAACCGACAATAAATTTGAGGTCAACGTCAGCAGGTTAGTCCTCCAGTTGGGCTACCAAAATACATGCTTTTCCTGCACTTTCAGTTATCTTAGAGAGTAAAAAAATTAAATGTTTTTGCTTTTCTTACAAATAATGTGGGGTAATTATGTTGTCTAATTTTTGTGTATCTTGATCATTTTGTGGCGTTTGAATGCATTTATCGTCATGTATCATTCAGCATTGACAAAAATAGTACTAAAATAAACAAGATAAACTATTATATTTATAGTAACCACAAAAGCCACGTGTTACTATAAAAACACACCTATACCAGCCTATTTTTACCATTACAAACAAATTCAAAACCACCAAATCTGGCAACCCTGTCTGATCCTAGTATCCTGTTCATGTACAGAAATACAAATAAATACATTGGTAAGCATGTAGAGATTCCAGCAGAACACTGTGATCCTGAGAAATAAGTGGATATAAAAGATAAACACCACCATAACACAACGTATAATAAAAAAAAGGTCCATTCATTCTTTTATCCTCTATTCCTGACAACAAAGTTAATTGTCTTATTTCAAGTCAAAAGCTGCTTGTTATCGTTTTTTTGCAGCCCAAAGTAGCCATAAGCATTTAACACCACAATTAGGCAGAAAAAGGACAAAATTAATAACAAGGAACTTTTATTGAGAAACTGAGCTTTCATTTTTGTGAATTAAAAAAAACAAAGAGGGGTGGAGGGTGGGGGTAAAAGTAGGGTACAGAACAAAGTCCAATGTTCCAGGCAAATGTTGGTCGTTTGGGGTAGGGAGAGCACTACACCGAAGAATAAAAACCAAAAAAGCGTTCACATGATGGACTCAAAACCTTCCGTAGCGTTCACGATCCCTTGATCTCCTCCTCTCCCGGTCACGACGGCCACGATCCCGCGAGCGAGATCGGCGCTCACGAGACCGAGAACGAGACCGGTGCCTGAAGGGTTAGACAAATCAGCATGATCAGGGCTTAAAAATAAACTGAAGAACAGAGTTATACTCCATAATAAGACACTTTCATATTCAGGAAGTCATTGTTTTATTCTGTACCTTTTTCTACGGCGACCATACAGTTCCCTTCTCAGCTCACGAGAAATCGGCTTTAGGTGCATGAAGTTACAAAAGCCACCACGGGTACACTCACTGTGGAGAGACATTTAGTCAAATGTACAGAATTTTAACAGAAATTTTCCAGAATTTTTTAATATTTGCAACAAATGAGTACAAAATTCAATTTTTTAAATGACTTTTAGACAATACTACTATACGTTTTCTTCTACTTGGTGATGCTTTTGACCTTTTGCTATACCAACATTATTGATTGCCATCAGCAAAACCTTCTTTTTAAGTAAAAATCTTTCTAATAGCAATGTTAATTTTTTTGCTTAAACACACTCCTCACTGGAATCCATATGCTACCTGTAAGGATGGTGTAAAATTATCGCAGGTTCGAGAAAAGCAGTCTGTCTTTCAGCTGTATTTTGCGGATACCGCCTAAAGCTGGTATGAACGAAGGTTGCCATCAACCATAATTAAAATTGCATTTTGAAAAACATACCAAGAACAATTATATTGTAGAGCTTTTGAGTATGTTTTGAGGCAATAGGTTTCAGAATTGCAAGACAGTAAATATCATCCCAGAGTTTAATCAGGAGAACAGACAGGATGGGGAAAATAAACAATACCGATATAAATACAATAAATACAAATATAAATAAATGAGAAAGGGCACAACTGCCCAAATAGTATGCCTTATGTATTTGTACCTTATTATGCTTCTCTGAATTTAAATTAAACTTTATCAAACAAACCAAGAATAGAGAACATATCTAAACCCATATATGAAAAATAGGCCCCACCCTGTATGGAATTAAATATTATAATTATGATAAGCAGCACTAGTTATGTAATCCAATGATACTTATTCTAGTATACCCTTATGCCATAGTGCCCTAGAAGAGGCTTTATCCATCTACTAATTTCTTGTAGGCATTTTTATACTGACCCCATTTCATACTGCCTGCAGCAGGCTTCTCTGAAGTCAGTAACTGGTGAGAGTTCAGCATGGATAGGCTGGCCATTGAACCAGCGGTTGTTCAGGTCCATTACAGCTTTCTCAGCATCCTCCTCACGCCGGAACTGTCCAAACACGCGTAAAAATTTTTTCCATGTCACAAGGTAAAAAAACAACTATCTAAATGATAAAATGTTAATGTGATATAACAGTTAATTGTAGGTTATTCCGCAGCTTCATTAACCTCTCAAACTGTTGTTATATTAATGCATTCATTTAATATCCTATAGTTTTATATAGGGAGTATTCACTGTACAGAAATGGGTCTACTGATAAGAAAAGAATTGTTAAAATGTTGTGGTAAAAAAAGAGATAAAACCTTTATACCAACTGATCGCTCATTACAGTTTTTTCTTCTGATCAGTCTATACAGTATAGTTTAGATTTAATCTGATTGTTCAAAAGCTGTAATGTTGAAAATTGGATTAAATATTTAGCATGCAGTAAAGATGTGTACCAAAAAAAAGTGAGGTGCACAAAAATCAATACACCGGAAGGAGCTATACCTGCAGGCTGTTAAATATTTTGCAGTGACAGTCACAGAAATCCACTTTCCTAACATCAACCAGGATTTCACAACATTCAACATCTTGTAATAATTATAGCTTATTTTGCATAAAAAACACTTCTGTTTAACTCTTACTGGTGAAGGCAGTGCTGACACTGTCAAAATGCTCTACTCATGTTAGACACGTAAGAATCAAATGAGCTTTGACTAACTGAGTCATGATTAGACTTGCACAAGGCTAAAAACCTTCTGCTGGAACCAACAAAAACAAACAATTACAAAAGGAAAACTTAAATATATTCCTGCAGCCCAATTCTTGTTCTTTGTTTAAATTTTTATTTATTCACTGGACATTGCTTAAATCACACGCACATAGTATTGCAGGGTTTGGGAGGCATTCCTTTAAAACATACAATGATAATTGTATGTTTTTAAAATGTGTATGAGATAGAGGTGGAAATATTTAGATACTTTACAATCCGATTTCAAAATCAATTCTTAGGGTAGAACCTTACCCCCCTAATTCTTCAGCTATGAAAATTCATGGTTACTTTAAGCAGAATTTGAGTTTCTCTGCCTTTTATCTAAAGTTGAAATTTCTTTAGAACAATATCCTCCATCTTCCATGATTTAATTTGATTAATGTTTTAGTAATGTTAAAGTATTGTTTAGGATGAACTGATGCTCTGAATAAAACATTACTAGTTATGAAGAACAATTAACCCTGTAAAGGCACACCTAACTCAAGCTACTCTGTACACCTTTTAGAATCCGATGAAAGCGTTGCCACAAAGTCGATTTTAAATTGAATGTTAATTTTAAGTGGTTAGCAGTCACCTCACAGCAAGAAGGCCCAGGGTTATTCCTGAGAAAGGGGTCTGTGTGTAGTTTGCATGTTTTTCCCATGCTTAAGTGGGTTTACTCCGCTTTCCTCTCACAGTCCACAAATTTTTCATTGGGTTAATTGGTGATTGTAAATTGCCCACAGGAGCGCGTAAGCGTGTGTGAGATTGTTTCTCTGTGTATGGCCCTGTGATGGACTGGCAACCTGTCCAGGGTGCTTCTGCACCCCCCTACCCCTCACCCAATATGCGCTGGGATATGCTCAAGCAGTCCCCTGTGACCACTGAGTTAGGGAATAGGTGGGTATGAAAGATGAATGAATGTGGATTGAACTCTGTCCATATTTGTTCAACTTAATACAATTCTCCAACATATGTACGTTAGTCAGTGCCAATTAAACAGACTAAACTGCTTACAAGTCTAGACATGGTAATCTTGTGTCAGTAAGAACATCAGTCATTAGATTTCAGGATCTGAGGCGCGTTTCTTACCTTCACATAAACATTGCCTACAAGGTGATCGCCCAAATTATCACACACATTCATCTCCTCTACTTCACCATACTTCTCCTCCATTTCTGTAAATACTTCCTAAAATAAATAAAGAAACAAACATTACAAAACAGGCAGACAAACAATTAGAACAAAATTAAATTTAAAACAAAACTGGTCAGGTGTCAGGAAAATTTTGCAGGTTTGCAGCTCACCTCGAAGAACTCATCATAATGCTCCTGCATTTCCACATCACTCACAGCACCTAGAAGCAAACGCAGTAAAAATATTTTTCTTAGAATGAAGGTCTACCAGAACTGTGTTCAGTGTGTGAAAAATTTTATATTAAATGCTAACCTGTTTGTACCATCAAACCTGAAAAATGAATAAATTATATAAATTTAAACCAAATTATCTTGTAAAATTTAAATGAGCTATTAAAATTTTTTAATTAAAATACTAGACCTCTCCTGACTTTAGTGTTGTTAAAAATAACAATTCTGTTGTTTCCGTAAACTATGATAAGCTGCAGCAGAACCAGTGCGAGAACCTTCACTAGTGTTACATCCTTTCCTGTACATCAGCAACAGGGTTTAAAACATGTTGTACAAGGCACCAGTCTCACCTCTTTTTCTCCAAACAGCTGCACTGTACACAGGTTTATCTGAGTCACTCGAGAATAGCGATAACTGTACTAGAACAGAACTTACAGCGAGAGGCGTCAGCTGTCTGAGCACTGTTCTGAGGGTTACGGTAGATGTTTTGGATCAAGATGGTCTGTGGATGCAAAGAAAACGTTCTTAACGAGCAAATCCTTTTAGAAGACAAAAATAAATTTCTATACAATATACGAAATACTTGTATTATAAACAAATAATTAAGAATGTACACAGTTTTTTTTGCAAACAATCATTTTACTTTAGCTGTTTTTTCACACTATGCCAAAAAGCCACATATTTAAAGGCTTAACACGCGAACAGGGCCGGGGCCTGTGTATTATCTGGGTAGCAAATCACTCTTATGACTAGGGTTCAACCAATTATATGCATTTTTATGATCATTTGCAAAACTGATTTGCAAATAAAATTTTAAATGCATTATTTGGCAGTGTTGAGCATTCATCAGTCCCTAGTGAGACTTCTTACCCATTATATTATCTAATAAAACTTCAGAGGGCTATTACATTTATTCATCATTATTTATTTGTTGTTGTTTTTTTACCCTAAATAAAAAAAATGATTACAGAATGCTACTGGGTGATGCACTTTATTTTATATTATAATTGAAAATAAGTCCTTGTTATTCTTAATCCTGAGATTCATTATTCAGTCATTCATCTTCTAACCGGTTTATTCCCTAGCTTAGGGTCGTGGAGGTCTTCTGGAGCCTATCCTAGCACACAAAGGGTAAAAGGCAGGGGTGCACCCTGCAGAGGTCGCCAGTCCATCACAAGGCCACACACAGACAAACAACCACAAACTAACTCCTATGGGCAATTTAAAGTCACCAATCAACCTAATGTACATGTTTTTGGAATGCTAGAAGAAACCAGAGTACCTGGAGAAAACTAATGCAAGCGCATAGAGAACATGCAAACTCTGCACAGAAAGACCCGGGAATCAAATTTATTAGTGGTCAAAATTTTGGAATGCTGTAAATAGTTAAAAAAGGAGGCCAATGTCATAGGGTTAGTGCGTCTTTTAATTGGGCTACCGAAATACACTCTTGCCCTGCACCGCCAGAGGTGTTCTTCCGTAGGAAGCAGCAGTACAAATTTTACACAATTTTTGGCAATACCGCCAGCTACGTTTTCACCGACATCGCCAATCATTAGGGTTTTCAAGTAACATCTCGGACAGGGAACTTTATCAATATACATATACTCGCATGTGCAATGGGTCCCAATATCTTATATACCGTATGCCATTTAATACATTTACTGTTTATGTATTCTATAAAAGCCCTTGCACACCATCTGATGAACAAGCACCACACGTACATACAGACAAATGCTCTCATTAGTTTTCTTTGCTTTACATGTTTATTTTTTCCAAAATACAGACCAAAATCTGCTCTATTTCTATGTGAATTACAAATCTGACAATTTTTCTTTTTAAAACATGCTATTGCAGTGGTTATGGTATTTGACTTAAATGGAAGATCTAGGTCGATTCCCAGCACCTCCATTTTGTTGCTAAACAAGCTAAAAGAGATAGATGCAAGTCTCTGAATAAGGACGTCTGCTGTACTGTAAATGAAATGCATGATTGTGAACAATTTTAGCACAGTGGAAAATTGTTGGGCTGCTAAGCTGAAGGTTTGATTTCCAGTACCGACAAATTACCACTGCTGGGCTTCTGAGCACAGCATTTAGACCACCAATTGCTCATTTGTATACAAGAGATTTATCCAAGTTGTTCTGGAAAAGGCATTCGGCAAATTTAGTGTTTACAAAGCCTTAAGTACTGAATTTCAGTCCCTGTAACTATGTACAGCAAATGTTGCCTAGAATTTTTTTTTTCCACATAGTCCACCCAACTCTTCAAGTCAGACACCAGAACTGAGTCAGCCAACAGATAAGAGAGTGAGAGGTTATCCACATACGCAATTCTTTAAGAAGATTTGTGAACTTACAATCAGACAATCATTCCTGTATGCAGTGATATGATGATCTCTTAGGTAGTATGGATCTAAAAGACAATTAATTTAAAATGTGAAGAATAATAACATACCTGGCTGAAGGTGGGTTTGTTATGGAGTCGGGAGCAACGATCTCCATGTCGACATGCTCCGATCTTAAAGTAGAAGGAGCAGTTAACCCTAAAGGATGGAAAAGAATCAGATACAAGACGTTATATTCCAACAGCTAACACCCCCCCCCAAACAGATAAGTCTAAACCAGTGTTATATTAAATAGAGTTGGATTATCAGGTAAAAAAATAAGTTGGTGTTTATTAACACCTTTTAATAGCACATTTAATAACCTTTAATAACCCCTTTTAGCCCACAGGCTAAGAATGGAGTAACAGACATTAGCTAACCTACTGTGTATGTGTGCGTGCGTAAAAAGTATACTTAATTAAAATACAACAAAATCCAAACTGATTCTTTTAATATAATCACATATTGTTAGTAAATAAATTACAATTCCAAAGGAGCTGCAAATTAAAATCAGGTCTTCATCAATTGAAAGCACGTTTCCCTGCTTATTCAAGCTCCAACCCGCGAGCCGCTTCTTTGCCTGCTTGCTAACACTAAATTAGCATAGCTACCCACACGCGAACAATTACAGTATCCACACTCACTCAGCCTACTGCTTTTCTTTATGCTTACTTTACACGAATTCTATGAACAATTACTTAATAGAATAAGCTGCTCCCCGCATGCACCGCAAGGGTAATCGGTACATGCGCTCTTTTTTTCACTTACTTGTCTTTCTCTGTACCAAAAATGGACGCAAGGTACTCCGCCATTTTCCCGTCGTCGGGTCACTTGTGCTCTTCGTCATCAAGTTACGCGCCTGTCGTCACGCAACAACGACCGTTCGCGTTGATCCCACCCATTTTTTTAAAGCCCGCCTCCTGCATGATAAAAAAATACATGACGTCTGAAAGAGATAAACTGACCAATTAGAGTGCAGCGTATATGTGCGAACTTTTAGCGGGATCCATATGAATACAGGTGGAAAGTATACATTTTGCAAGTAAGTATACAACACAAAATGCTGAAAAAGCCCGCCTCCTACACTATATAGGATAAACTGACTAACCAATCAGTACGTGCGCATAACAATGATGATGATGATATTATCGTTAATATTAATAATAATTATCATAATCACTGTTATATATATATTATATTTATTCTTTGATTATTTTTATTCTCTTTCTATTCTATTTATTTTATTTTGTATAATTTTATTTCATTTATAATTTTTTTTATTCGTATTTTCTTTTTCTTTTATCACTTTTCTATATTCATGGGTGTCTGCTGGAGCCTATCGCACATAGGCGAAAGGCAGGGGTACATTCTATACAGGTTGCCAATCCATCGCAGAGCCACACAGACGAACAACCACACACTGACACTCAATCCTATGGATTTAGTCATCAACCTAATGTACATTTTGGACTGTAGGAGGAAACCAAAGAACCAAGTAAAAACCCACGCAAGCAAGGTGAGAACATGCAAACTTCTGACTCGGAATCCAACCTGGGAGCCTATCACATTGGGTGAAAGGCAGAGGGTACACCCTAGACAGGTTGCCAGTCCATCACAGGGCCACATACAGACAACCACACACTTACATTTACTCTTATGAGCAATTTAGAGCTACCAATCAACCTAACGTACATGTCTTTGGACTGTAGGAGGAAACTAGATTACCTGGAGTAAACCCCTAAAGATCATTATTATCAATAATAATAATAATAATGATGCTGATGATAATAATAACAATAATGACCACAAGCATGATAAAAACCATCATTGTGTCCCTATCCCTTTCATCCTGGATTTTTTCTAGCATGATGCTATAACAAGGCTACCAGCCTCGTAAAAGACCCCACTGGGGTATGGTATATATATACTGTACTTAGGAGGTGGTGAGAGCCCTTAACTCCAATCTGCCTGTCTCTCACTGAACCTTATGCACTACTCTACCACCTAAAACCATAAACACCCCTCCCACCAAAATTGATGAAACTGACTTCTTCTCAAAACTCAGCACAGAAAGTCAATGTTAACGTTTATGCTATAATTTATTTTAGTAATTCTTAATAACTGAAAGTAAAGTACAGAAATTTATCTCTTTGCAGATTGAAAGAATTAAATTTAGTTCCCAACACCACCAAACCACCACTGTTGGGCCTCCGTGCAAGGCCCTTAACGCCCAATTGCTGTTTTATATACGAGATAAATTTAAGTCGCTTTTATTAATGCCAGAATTGTTGTGCCCCCTCTATGGACTGCCACCTTATCGTGGTGAGGGGGTTTGAGTACCCGAAGGA
>JAOTQW010000020.1:1687118-1698744 GCA_026260075.1 Sisor rabdophorus
GGACTGTGGGAGGAAACCGGAGTACCCGGAGGAAACCCACACAAGCGCGGGGACACACATGCAAACTACGCACAGACCCCGAGCCCGGGATTCAAACCCAGGACCTTCTTGTTGTGAGACGACAGTGTTAACCACTACGCCACCACGCCGCCCTGTGGAAAATCAATTAATTAGCATTAAAGGCAGCTGCATTTTCACACACAGATTGGCTTTTAAACGTAGCCCTTGTCAAATTTCCTTATTTGAATATTTTATATGATGATTAAAATAATTTATTTGCTTGGCTTAATTTTATAATTAAACATTTTCTATAACAGAGGTGAGATAAATCCCACCGACTAATGATAAACAAAACAGAGGCATAGAAACCCAGACATTGCATTTTTTTAGACTGCTGCGCCGACACTGTAAAAGGGCTGATAAAAAACACCTGGGGTGGCAAACTGCTCTTTTTACTTAAAAATTAGTTAAACATGGACCACTTCAGGATGTAATTCCCTGCCTTTCGCCCTTTCAGTAAGGTGGGATAGGCTCCAGCAGATCTCTGTGACCGCGATTTAGGGAATAAGCAGGTATAGGTTTATTGGTCTAGAATTTAGTCTTCGCTCGTCAGACACTGCAACATGTTACATATAAAAGCAAAATATTCCACGCACTCTGTTGCAGATAAGTAGGATGTTTTTGTCTACAAACAAAATAAAAAAAACGTTAATTAAATATATTCTAAGAAATATCTTATTGTCTGAGACTAATAATTTATTCGTTTGTATGATTTCTGGATTAACACCCAACATGACATTAGGCAAACTATTATTAGAATGGGGCGGCAGTGGCAGAGTGGTAAGCACATTCGCTTTACAGCAAGAAGGTCGTGGGTACAATTCCCAATACACACACAAGCGCAGGAGCAAACTCAACACTCTTGTGTGACCCTGATTAGGGAATAAGCGGGTATAGAAGATGATTAAATGAATTTGGCAAAAAGACATGCATGTGAAAGTGCATGTTTGAACTGGTGACATGTCCAGGCTGTACCTCTGCCTCTTGCTCTATGTGTGCTGGGATAGGCTCCAACAGAAACCCGTGACCCCAAGTTAGGGATTAAGCAGGTATAAAAGATAAACATATAAATGAATAATATTCATTGCACTGCAAATCTGTGGTTATACATATCAAAAGGCAGTTTGCATGAACCAGTTATGATGAATAGGAATAAATAAGTAAATAAGTAAAAAAAGCTGATTTATGATTTTTAGTTAAATTCTGTGCAGGCATAATTTAGTTTTAAGACACACCAGTGACTTGTTACCCTCTGCTTTTTATTACTATATTCACCGCTTTACTAAAGCTTCATACACACACATTTTGCCAGACTCTCACTCACTCATGTGCTGTTTCGATCTCTCTCACACGGACAATCTCGCCTTCTCACACACACACACACACGCACCCCGGGGGTACATGTGTGTGGGAAGTGTGTGGAAACTGTGGCAACGCTGAGACAGTCAACTGCACTCAACTGGGTCACGGGTAACATGCTTCCATGACAACCATTTTTCATTGGCCCCTAGCTTAAAAAATGCTTTTTGCTCAATCTCGTTCTCTCACTCTCTGTCCCTCTATCTCTTTCTTCATTTGCTTGTTTTTCTGCACATGCTTACTTTTTCATTTCACTAATTCTTAATCTGAACTGTCTGGCAATAACTCAACTGCGCTACTCCCCAAGGGAACAGATTTTTTAACTTTATGGGGCACTTTGGAGATAAACAGTGGAACATGCTGAAAGCCTTCAGAAAGCTGCAGGAGACACACACTAAGCCCAGTGTTCAGCTGTGTAAAGAGGAAGTCCTTTGTTTTAAGGGTTTTTTTTTTTGTTATTATTTTCCAGGATACTTTGAAGCTCTTTTGATATAGCATTAGGATTTTTCCATGCAATTAATTTTGTTTTTAATGTTTATATTTATTTTTTTTTGCTTCATCTTTTTTTTCAGTCATGCTCCTTTTTTTATCCCTGAATATTATTGCTGCAAACATTCACATCACTTACTGTACATGTCATTACATCAAAATAGACCAAACCAATCCAAAGTCATTTACATTGCAGATATTGATGCCCAATCCCGATTTGGTGACTATATCCAATTTTTTGGACGACATGCTTACATCATCTTTTAAAATTGACCTGTATCTAATATTTACATTTAGACAGCAAAATAGCCCAAGGTAGACATGCTGCACTTATTCATGAACGCAATCAGTGAAGACAAAATAAGTCCCTTTTGCAGCCTAGTTGAATTTTACAGTAATAATTCCGTCCTGGGGCGGCATGGTGGCATAGTGGTTAGCACGGTACCTCACAACAAGAAGGTCCTGGGTTTGAATCCAGGGCTTTGGGTCTTTCTGTGCGGAGTTTGCCTATTTTTCTCGCCCTTGCGTGGGTTTTCTCCGGGTACTCCGGTTTCCTCCTACAGTCTAAAAACATTAGGTTGATTGGTGACTTTAAATTTCCCATAGGAGTGATTGTGTGTCTGTGGCCCTGCTATGGATTAGCGACCTGTCCAGGGTGTACCCCCTGAATAAATAAATGAATGAATGAATTCCGTCCTCCCACCACCAGAGGTCGCCAGCCTGGCGTTAGTACTCTTTGTGGAGAAGTATTGGTTTGTTGTGAAGTGGGTTGTAATTGTTGGTTTACGGTCTCTGTCTGGTTTTTAGTTATTTTCTATACTTAGTGTTTTGGATTTGTTGGCATTGATATTTCTGGATTACTGTGTACTGAACTCCTCCTGTTTGCCGACTACATTTCTGAACTGCCTTACTATATTTGTGATAGTTTTTACAAAATAGATTTCTCTTAGACCTCTGCTTTAAAATAGCATTGATTGCTAAGTTATATAAATTTTTTTTTTGACAATGCATTAATTTATTGAAATGTTTACAGACCAAACAAGTTTTAAATAACTTTTTCTCTGACATACCTAATTGCTAGTTTTGTTTTAAACAATATTTTAAAAACCTTCGCTATATTGCCAAACGTTTGTGGTCACCTGACTGTTAGACCCAAATGTGGTTCCCCTCTTGAATGTTGCTTAAAATATAGTAGCACACAGTCGTCTAGAATGTTTTGTAGCATTACATCATTTCTTCACAGGAACTAGGAGACTCCAACACTGACCATGAGCTTCATCATCACATGCTGTGTTATTATTAAAGTGAAAAAAACATGTGTTCAGCAAAAAGTCCTGATTTTTACACTACTAAACACCTTTGAGATGAACTGAAGCATCAACTAGAATAGTGAACCTAGATTTAACAGCAAAGTGAAGAGGAAATATATTGGCAATATAGTGGAATATATTGGCAATATAGTGTATCCTTTTATTAACTCATTATCTTTACTAATCATTTGTTTCTGAACACAGTAAATCATTTGAACAGCATCGAACAAGGAACTCTCTACTTATAACATGGTCTGCTTTATAACTGATCGTGTTTTCTCACTCAACACAATTTTCTCTCAGAGGCCAAAATTAAGCTACAATGACCTTCAAAATTATTTCTGCTCACAATATTTATTGTATTCATGCTTTAACTTGCTAATGCTAATGTTAATAAGTTGCAGTAATGTAAGAGGCAAATTGGTGGCCTAGTGGTTGAGGTGCAGGACTGATACCAGGAAGACCGGGGTTCGATTCTCAGCAATCTGTGGGCCCCTGAGCAAGGCATCAACCCTGATTGCTCAGTTGTAACTTGCTCTGGATAAGTCTGTCAAATGTTGTAAATGTAATGTAAATCATTGTTGCCTGATCTGACTTAATATAGGATGAAGCTAAAAATTGGTAAAATGTTGAACTGATCTCTACACCATCTCTTCCAAACCTCTCAGACATTCATGATAATCAGCCCCTTTCCCTTTGGGCGTTGACCTGGTAGGGAGTCTGCCTTTTACAAGTTGCCATAGTTTGTTTTAATTTGCTAGCGTGCCTTTAGAGTATGTTTCTGTAGGAAGGTTGCTTTATTGATGGTGTAAACCTTAGGTAGATCAAAAGAAGCAATAACATTTTAGAGGCTGGGGAGCCTGCTGTTTCAATGTGGGCTACATTATTAGTTTCCCGGCACAGAACTCACAGGTACCCCCAGTTTACACACACATGTTTGCATTGGAAGGAAGGAAAGATCAGAGATCAGAGTAATAGTAATTTTAATAATTTTAGAACATTAAATGATTTAAAATTATTTCTTTTTGGAAACAGTTTAAACTCTAATGTCTGCTCATAAATTGTGCCTCACTTTAGTTACCATAAACAATTATCTTCTATAGATATTAAGGATAAAGGGATGTCAATTTTCATTACTGATAAAATGGTATGTTCGCTCTGTCTGAGAAAAGTAAACAAACTACAAAATAACTTTATGCTCTGTGCTAGCTGTGCTAGTGGCTATAGTTAAAATCATTTAAATAGCACACAGAACCTTTGCTGGCTTTTGTCAGTTTGGCTGTAGGTCTTTCTTTTCCAAATATTTTTCTTGGTCTGTAAAAGGGCACCTTAAAAAGTCTGGTGAAACAATGCTGACCTTTTTATTTGATATTCACTTCTATACCTTGAAGATTTTTAACAAATGCTATTGTTAGCACTGGCGTGTTGCTAGACTTACAGGGTGGGCTGTCACTTAATTTTAAAATCTGATTAGCTGGTGAATCTATCACTTATACTTTGTTACAAATCAGATGTCTTTTAACAAATAGTTTTGATGTAGGATATTTCAGCCTCAACAAAGTAACCATGGATAATGTTGAGAACATATATCTGATTAAAAGTATAAAGAAAAAATTAAGAAAAATGTTTTAGGCTCATCACTGAAAATAACTAATATATAATATATAGAAGGTATTATATATATTACTGTACCAGACTCTCACTTTTATGTTATTTGTGTTGTAAGACAATGTTACCTGTTACTGTACAATAGACCGTTAGACCCTGATTAACTGTTTTTTTAACAGATTATAATATTTTATTATATCACACTGGATGTTGAATGTTGGGCTGGGTTACCTCTAAAACCACAGCAAGCATAGTTTTCTCTGCATTGAGACGGATAGTTTGGCCACCAAATCTCATTTTGCTTTACTAACTAAAAGGAGTCCTAATAGGATAAATTAATTATGTAACGTTCTTTCTTTCTCTTATGCAATCACTTATCAGAGCCTAAGCTGCACCACTCAGCCCCCATTGCTTCTTAGACTTAACTATATTATTTTACGCACTCGTTTCAGATATTTATTGTTTATTAAGTATTACAGCAGTAGGAGATTACACTAATTCACAGCCGTTACATCAATGAAGATGCATGGTGTAGATTTTTGTGGCTACCCTCTTGGTTTTCGAAGCTTAAAGTTGCTAAAGTAGTTTTTTAAAGGATCTGGTGTAATCTTATATATTAACTGCTAATTATATTTATATGAGGGTGTAAGGACATATACATTTACGTTTCATTGTAAAAAAACATTCATATATTTCATTCATTTATTCATCTTCTATAGCTGAGGTCATGGGCATCTGCTGGAACTTATCCCAGACAGGTTAAAAGCAGAAAGGGTACCCCTGGACAGGTTGCCATTCCATCACACCCAAACACTCACAGTCACTGCTATGGACAGGAGACAGAGTCATCGATCAACCTAATGAACCATTATGAACCTACATATTTTTGGAATGTGGGAGGAGACTGGAGTACCTAAAAGTAACCCCATGCAAACCCCACACAAAAAGACCCCTTGCCCTGAAATTGAGCCAGGGTCCTTGTTGTTATAAGGTGACAGTGCTAAACACTATGCCACCTCGCCGCCCTCAACAGATATTATATATACATATTTTTTTAAGATATACCTAAGCATACATCTGATGCAGATTATCATCATCGTTCCTAACAAGTAAAGTCTCCTTCTATTAATTTTCCCAAAATGCTTATTTTCATTCCTCAATTTTATTATTTATTTTCTATTGCAATAAAATGATCACACTTTAATGTATACATTAATGTAACAAATGGTCATGCATGCATGCTATCTATATAGCTACATATATATATATATATATATATATATAAAGAGAAAGAGAAAAAGAGAGAGAGAGAGAGAGAGAGAGAGAAAGAGAGAGAGAGAGAAAGAGAGCCTTCGTTGTAACAAGTGAATATAGGCACGTGCCTAGAATGCCTATGCCTATGTTTCCATGGAAACACTAAAATGGATTGTTCAAGAGCATGTGATTGTAACACCCTCTTTTATTCTTGCTGTATTCCGGGTGTATCTCTCTTTCTCTGTGCATGTGTGTTTTAAACACATATATCTTTAACAACTAATTTATTAATTAAGAATTAATATAAGAATCAAACAAAATCATGAAAATATGACCTCTCTATGGTCTCCATCTAGTCCAAGTCTTTACTCCTGCATCTTATCCTAACAAGACAAACCTTATATCACCTTATTCTAAAACGCCTGCCTCTGTCATGCCATCTTTATTTAATGAAAGATCACAATGTATATGTACGGTATAAATAATCTTTTAGTGGAAATTTAATTGCAGGTAAATGTTTAAGACTTCAATTGATCCTGCTTATCTCGGGAATGCTGTGGAATCATTAATGAGCAGCAATGTGGAACAGACGGCAGTGTTTATTCAAGGAGACTATATGGCTTCAAAATAAATTTGCATCACTAACTGAATGCCCGAGTCAAAAGAGTTTTTGGCTTTGTTTGGTCTTTTTGTCATGCCAAAGATCCATGTGCCACTGTTTTATAAACATTTCTTTTGGGCTGTGAGTATTTTGGAAGTTTCTTCCTTTTCTCACTAGTAAAGTGGAAATGTAATGTAACATTACTATGAATTTACAATAAATTTAAAGAGATGCTGTCTCCTTATGCAGAAAATGATCCAAAGTCTGCATGCTGTGCACCCTATAAATATTCATTAATTTATCTTCAATACCTGCATATTCCCGAAACCAGGGTCACAGCAGCGGGTACACCTTGGACAGAGCAATAAACACAACCAAACATTTACAGCAAACACTCACCCCTATGGGCCATTTAGAGTCACCAATCTACCTAATGCACATGTTTTTGGACTATGGGAGGAAACCAGAGTACACGGAAACCTACGCAAGCGCAGGGAGAACACTCAGAAAGACCCCGTGCCCGGGATTCGAACCCAGGACCTTCTTGTTGTGAGGCAACTGTACTAACGACTATGCCACTGTGCCATCCCCCTGTAAATATTGTTTTTGTAAAATCATCTCAACTTTTGATTTAAATAGAAACTGTAAATGAGAGATTTGTACTTGTTCAAAAAGATATTTTAGTGCAAGATTTGGAGTGCACAAGTTAACATGTATTGTCATATTTTGTTTTTGTGTTAGATAGGGATTAAAAAAACTTGTGTATATACAGGAAAAGAGCATTACGACAGGTGTGTGTAGCACATTCCCAATTTTACTTAAAATATAGCGATTAGATATAGATAGGGTTGTGGTTGAGGGGGACAGGAAGATTAGAGACTGGAAAAAGCTGTTGAGCAGTCTGGCAGAGTGAGCTTGATACCACAGTACATTCTACCTGATGGCAGAAGCTGGAATTTTGTTGAAGATTGTTAAAAGAATAGGTAGGGTTCTGCTGGTAGCCCTGTTGTAGCATCATGCTGGGAAAATATCTAAAATAGAGTGGGAGGGGCACCGATGATCTTTGATTAAGTATACTGTTCTAGGGTCTAAAGTTTATTTTCCTTTAGTGTTTTTACAGAAGATTTACTGGAACCTGTTGGGGAGTTTGTAAAGATCTGTTGGGTAGAGCTAGAGGGTTTTTGTACTACAGTATTTTATTTTTAGTACTGGAAAAGGGATGCTGAATACATGTTTATGTTCAAACTGTACAGTTGGTTTACATTGTAAAACATGATTTTTTATGAATTTTTAAACACTTTACTAAATATTATTAAATTAATCTTTGATAGGTCATGCTCTCTGTAGATACTCTTTGTGCCCTAAAAAATAGTGTTAATTTGGTATTGAATGAGTATTATTTATTGACTGCTCTAGAGAAGCATTTTTTTCTCTCAGGGTGCATGTACTTTAAAATTTTTTATACCTACAAGCCTCACTCTTAGGGTAGCTTTTTGTTGTGTGTGAACTGTGGATTACTTATAGACATACTTATTATAACTAACCTAATTTATTGAAACACTAGTTGAGCTACAATCATTAACTTTAAGCTTATGTTTGAAAAGTCCAGTCCTGCTGATCTGTCTCAATAATGTCTCACATCACTGTATAATTATTTTCTTGTTTTTCTGTCCAATTGCAGGTTGCTCGGACTGCTGCATTAAATGTCTTGGAGGTGTGCCATACGCCTCACTGGTGGCCACCATCCTGTGCTTCGCAGGCGTGGCTCTGTTCTGCGGCTGCGGACATGTGGCACTGACGAGCACCATGACAATGCTGGAGAACCACTTCTCCCACATTACAGCTGACCATGCCACCCTTGGTGATGTGTAAGTGTGTGTTGGTGGTTGGAGAATAACCGGAAAAAGGAAAATGCTGTCATTTAGATGTGATTTAGTGGACATGCATAAGTATGTTTGGATAGAGTATCAGATTAGTGGAAAGAAATTATGTAAAAGTGTAAAGAACGGGGCACAGGAATAAAATTGCATTTTCAGTAACATTGTTGCCTATTTCTCTTGTTTAACCTTCTAGTTTAAAATTTCTGTCTGAAAATGCTTTGTGTTGCTGGGAATTAAATTAATAATCTTCCATTTAGTAGTCCACTAGACTCAGTCCTGGAGTGCCGGTTACTCAGTCCTGGAGTGCCGGTTACTAGTTTACTGAGTTACTAGACTCAGTCCTGGAGTGCCGGTGTCGTGCGCTGGAGCTTAGCTCCAACTTGCCTATACACACCTGCCTATTATTTCAAGCACAACAAGCAAAACTTCAATGAGCTAATTAAATTGTGTTTGAGTGTGATGGACTGGTGACCTGTTCAGGGTGTATGCCCATAGAGAGCTGGGATAGGCTCCAGCCGATCTCCATGAGCTAAAACTAGAGAATAAGTGGGTTAAAAGATGAGTGAATGTATTGTGTTTGATTGTTGGAGCTAAACTGTGCAATACACCAGCCCTCCAGAACCAAGATTGGTGGCCCCAGTTTTAACACTGGGCTACCACTGCCTTATAAACTTTGTTGCCAAATGCAAATTTGGTTTTCCTCTTGTTTAACTGAAAAAATAGGCATATTCAAATTTTATCAGGGTATTAGTAGAAGTGTCAAAAGGGCTGTAGTTGCTTGGATATAAAGTTAGGTAAACTTGGGTATCATCTGCATAGCTGCAGTAAGGTAATATTTTATTTTAATACATAACTCAGATATAACATATACAGTTTGAACAAAAGTGGGGCAGGGATTGAGCCTTGTGGATTTCTGCAAGTCATGCATGCATAGTCTTATCTTTATCTTATAGACTGATCTTCTATAGTCAGATAACCTTTTCCTTATAAGTACTGTTTGACCTTACCTATTTGAGAACCATACATATGCCTCTGGGTAATAATGTGGACAGAATCCAGATTAGACTAATTGTCAAGGTGTCTATTACAGTTTAAGTACTTTATCAACTATCTTCCCAGTGAAAAAAAATTACAGTAATAGTATGTACATTTCAGGACAAACATGTCATCTGTGTTTTTGTTCCAGTGTTCAAATTCTGCAATACATCATCTATGGCATTGCGTCCTTCTTCTTCCTGTATGGTATTATTCTACTGGCTGAGGGCTTTTACACAACGAGTGCAGTTAAAGAGATGCACAGCGAGTTCAAGACCACCGTGTGTGGCCGTTGTATCAGTGCCATGGTGAGAGTCAAAAAAGCGAATGGTTAAAGACATTTACACAGACACACACACACACACGCACACATTTAATATCCCAATTTTCGCATAAAGGAATTGTTTATCATTGTATGTGCCAATATAGTCCCCCAATATGTAAAGCCCTGGTGACGTGTGTATAAGTTTGCATGTGCAGTAGCTCTTATCCACATGGATTAGGCTAAACTAGGTCACCATATTGTTGTGTAATTGAGCATAAACCCATACATTCCAGTTTTTCTAAACTGCCCCAGTTTATAAATCAGTAAAAGGCTGCATTATGAGGATTATTCTGAAAAGTCTTTTTGATAACAATTTACTTTATTATTAATATTAAAAATATATAATTAAGGATTAAGACAATTTCTATTGTCTATAGTTTAGCAGCAGTAATGGTGAATGATTGGCAGTGAACATATGCATGTGAATTTGCCCTTAACCTTTTAGAAATAGCAAAATGTATAAAGTTATATTAGGTATCTGTTGAACAGCAGTGTTTGCTAGATTAGAGATGCCTTATTGATGAAAAAGCTAAAAAAATATCTAAGATAATCTAAGAAAAATATGCATTGAATGTCAATTTTTCACATATAAATTCTGAATTAAAAAAAGATATAAAATAATATAAATAATGTCAATTGTATTTATTTATTCATTCATCCTCTATATCCGCTTATTCAAGCTTGGAGTCATAGGGGTCTGCTGGAGCCTATCCCAGCGCACATAGGGCATGGGCAATTTAGAATCACCAATCAGCCTAATTGCAAACATAATTACAACTTTGATAAGATGGTACAGCACCTCTGGAGGTGGAAGGGACAAGGACCCAACAATGGTGGACTTGGCGTTGGTGTAGTTTGAACCCAGGTCTTTCTGGTCTTCCTGGTATTTGATCAACAACTCACCGCCTTAACCATTAGAGCTACCATCGCCCCTTAGCTATTAGCTAATTTTCTATCTATGACTGTAAAATTAAAATTCATGCAAATATAGATTTATGGATCAGCCATACTAAGCTTTGGTTCTATTTTATGTGTTTATTAACAAATGCATTGTTTTTTATACAGTTTGTGTTCCTGACCTATATCTTGGGCTTGGCTTGGCTGGGTATCTTTGGTTTCTCTGCTGTGCCAGTCTTCCTCTTCTACAACATGTGGACCACGTGTGCCGCCATGAAGTCTCCTATTGCCAACCTTACCTCTATTGACAACATATGTGTGGATGTGAGGCAGTACGGTAAGTAATACAGAAGTGAAATAGAATACAGCCTTATTGCTTTGTACAATCTAATTTAAATTGATCCGCCATAAAAATCTTGGCATGTTGCCTGTAAGAGAAAGAAAAACAGGTGGGATTAAGGGTTTGTCTCAGTTCCCTAAGGGAAACTTGCCATAAACGTGCCCTTAGGAATTTAAAATCATGATAAATAGTGGTGTATATGTTTTAATGTGAACAGATTATCTATCTATCTAGATTATCTATCTATCGATCTATCGATCTATCTATCTATCTATCGATCTATCTAATGTGAGTGTGTGTGGTTGTCTGTATGTGGCCCTGTATGTACTCCTGCCTCTCACCCTATGTGTGCTGGAATGAGCCTGAATTTACCCTACCTGTTTTATCACATTTACATTTGCAGCATTTGGCATACGCTCTTATCCAAAGCAACTTACAACTGAGCAATTGGGGGTTAAGGGCCTTGCT
>JAOTQW010000020.1:1716782-1737958 GCA_026260075.1 Sisor rabdophorus
TGTGTGTGTGTGTGTGTGTGTGTGTGTGTGTGTGCGTGTGCCTATGTTTGTGTGCGTCTCTGTGTGTGCTTGGTATAACATCAGGCACACATCCAGTAAAGGAGGCGTAGGATGTGGGCATGCAGGACATGAGGCATGCACAAGGAGACGTCTGTAAGCCTGTCCTCCCTGTCAAAAGCTCACTAAGGAATGGCCAGCTCGCTCTAAGGAGCGTAGCAGCTGCGGGTTGCCGTTGGTTTCGCTTTGTTTTAAAGCCCATTGAAGGTCCAGCTGCAAAATAGACGTGAAAGTTTTAATTTCTGTCAGGTCATGTGTATGGAAGCAATTATGGTCATATTACTACAAAATCTATAATCACATATAACTTGAACCAAGAATTTTAATGTGTGTGGTAAAAATCCAGGTGTATTTTTTCAATTAAAAGCTTTACGGCACAGAGAGCTGCTCTTTCAAGTGCACTTTGCGTTTGATACATGGCTCTGCAAAGAGGAAATAAAGGGGGGATGTGCTACATAACACTCATCTCTGTTCCGCTGCCAAAGAATTTAACACCAAAACAGGAAGTGTAATCAGTCCCCTCCACACACACACACTTCTAGCAGAGCAAATCAAGTTACTCTTATTTTTTTACTATATAAAAGGGGTTTAAAAGGCATTTCTTTTCGATATCATTTTTGGCTGGTGTATCACTCAGTAACATTCCATTTTTTTAAACCCAGTGGTGTGTGGTGCATTTTATACCCAGGGCTTCAATGACTTACATAACAGATTACACTGGTGACTCTATTACCTTCTAATGCCACCAGTATCACTTCTTAATACCACCACTATGTCATTGTGTCTCACAAACGTCTGCGAAAAAAGGATTAAGACTGCAAATCTCTTTACTACAACCACATCTATACATCATCTGGAGCAGTTTAGAATTATTTATCTTCTATATCAGCTTATTTCCTAATTCAGGGTCTCGGGTGTCTGACAGATCAGCAAGTCTATTGCAGGGCCACATACAGACAACCACACACTCAAAGTCATGCCTATGGGTAATTTAGACTCACCAATCAACATAATGTACATGTTTTTGGACTGCAGGAGGAAACTAGAGTACCCGGAGGAAACCCATGCAAGCGCGGGGACTAAATAAACTCTTTCCCGGGCTGAGACAGAAATTTGTCCAGTAAAATTTGCCTTAAAAGCGTATTTTTAAGTTTGTCTACAACAAAGTAAATTTTTTATTTTACAGACTGTTGGGCGAGAAAAAAATTTATGGACATGTTTCGCTAATCGAACTAGGCTGAAACTCTAAAAGGCAGGTTTAAAAATCTGATTGGTTAATGGGATTAACCAATTGGCAATCTGCCACTGTTTATATAGTTTAAGTTACATAGGCCAGCAGAACTGATTCTGAAGGCTTTTCCAGATTAGATTAACATGGATGCACATAGTAACTGGAATTTCATTTTAAAAAATCGAACATCCACATACACCCATTAAAACCAGTGCAGGTAAGAGATATCCTACAAAATTAAAAGAATAAACTGTTCGAAATAAATTATTACAATTTAATAGAACAAATATAAAAATGTAGGTTGTAAATGTAGCTCAGGGCTAGGTATGTTACGTCATCCCTTGAGCAGGAAGGGTCAAGGGTATTGCTCAAGGACCCAACAGTGAACCCAGATCTTCCTGTATTTATAGAGCATTTTCCTAGGATTTCTGCTACATAAAACACCACAAAATTACACCCAAGAGCAAATAAAGAAATAATAAAGCTCCTTTTTGTTTAGTTTTCAAGAGTATTTTTCTGTCATGGACTGGCGATCTTGCCCTGCGATGGATTGGCGAAACTGAGTTCAACATTCAGCCAAATCACAGCTTGTGAGTCTCAGATCAGTTGCCAAGCAAGTGGAAGCAGCAGGGTCATGGCACTGAGGCCGAACCGAGCCACGCGTGAATCTCTGTTTGGTAAAGGAAGTTGCATAGACTGAGAAGATAACACAAAAAGGATGCTGCATCTACACCCCAAGCTTCTTGTTTCTCTTTGGTCTCATTTGACAGACTGCTCTTTGATTAGATATCAACCTCGACACCATTTTGCACGCACTTACATGCGTATACACACTAGCAGCTGGTGTCGCTGGAGGGGGTACTGTGTGATTGTATAACACAAGACGACATCCCAGTTCTACTGCAATGGAGGAAGTGAAAGCATAACTTCTACTTTAGTAAATTAGAGTCATTTTTTTTCAAGCATGGGAAAAAAAGAAATACAATACATGGCATGGCATGTTAACCTTAGTGTAGGTGTTGTTTACATACAACAATTAGAGCCAATGAGGCAGTGGAGGGCTTACACTTTTAAGCATTTTTTTCTGTAAACCCACTAAAACATGGGATTTGCATTAAGTTTACCAACACACAGTATACATGATGTACATTTCTGTGGACACTATAGTGTTTTATATAACATGGGTGTGTGCATGTGCATGTGTGTGCAAGGTAATACTGTATGCGGTGGCATTCTTTTTGCGCTCAATTGTTCATGCTGAAAAAATGTTGTTTGACATCCTTTTAAAACATGTTCTAACATTCATTCATCTTCCATACCCGCTTATTCCCCAGCTAGTGGTCACAGGGGTCTGCTGGAGCTTATCACAGTGGCCATAGGGTGAGAGGCAGGGCCACACATAGACGAACAACCACAGTCACACTTATAAGTGACAACACTCCTATAAGTCACTAATAAAACTTTTGTACATGTTTTTGGAAACTGGAGTAAACCCACGCCAGCATAGGAAAAACATGCAAACTCCACACAGAAATGAACCCACAACCTTTGTGCTGTGTGGCGAACATGCTAACCAATACGCCACTGCGCTGCCCTTGTTCTGACATTTTTCTATTTTATTACTAGGGTCATAAATAACTGAAAGTAAATTTTGCATTATGACAAATGGCACCTGGTATCAATAAGAGAATCTGTTCTTAGATCAGACAAAATAAAATCTGTTTTGCAATTCCTTGCATGCCTTGGTACATCCAAATACAACTTGGAGAGTGTGTCTGCATGTCTCCACATGCACCGACATGCAGACAAACAAACAGTTCCTGTGTTTGCATTCATGAATTTGGAGGATTATACATGTTAGCTAAGATTTATGTTTGCCTGTGAATATTTTGTAATACATGGGATTTTGTAATGCATTTGTTTCCTCTTTGACAATCCATATGGGACTCTATATATTATCAAATTTAAAAACATTTTATTTGTCACACACATGATTATACGCCCTTTTTTTCTTCGCACAGCCCATCTTGGAAAGTTAAGGTCAGCTATAATGCAGCCCCCCGGAGCAGGCCAAGTTAAGAGTCTTGCTCATGGACCCAACAGGGGTGGACTTGTCATTGGTGGTGCTTGAACTCAGGTCTTCCTGGTTTTCCTCGGCGGTGGTGCTTAGAGCCAGGTCTCTCTCTCAGTCTTACGATCAACAACCCTTAACCATTTCAGCAACCACGGCCCTTTATGGTCTATAGAGTTCTAGGAATGTGTTGAACGCTACATCAAACACAATATTTTATAAACTACTTTGTTCTTCTGAAAATTCCCAACATATTCTTTAGTCTAGTACACTTAAATCTATATTATTAGCTTCCAATACAGCACTGAACAAACAAAGAAACATGGCTGTAACACATGCCGTAAAGTAATGAATACAATGTGCCAGATTTGGAGCAGTGCCACTTCCTGTGTTTGCGCCTCTATTAAAAGAAAATCCAGACAGAGAGAGAATGGAGTAGCACAGTGGTCTATTCTGCTGTCTTAACAGAATTCCAAAGCTTTAAAAAGGAATGCTTATGTCGAGCGGTGAGATTCTAGCAACATATAAAATAGGCTTTTTCTTTTCATGTAATGCTCGGAGGCTAATTCCTTACCAATTATGCTAATAGCTATAACACTTTATTAATTTCTGATGATACCTGTGATACTTATTCAAATCAAGTCAGACCAAAGGCAGTAGGTTCCAGCAAGATATGCAGCATGAGCCAAACACATACAAATCTTATCATTAACAGCAGAAAAAACAACAGGCTTCAATTTACTCAATCCTCTTGTTTATAGAGGCAGTGATGGTTCAGTTCTTGACAGTAAGAAGTTGATTAGAAGACCACAAAGACCTAGGTTCAAGTCCCACCATTGCCACCTTGGACAGGGTGCAAATCTATCGCGGGCCAGATATAGACGAAGAAACACACACATGCACATTCACACTCCCTTCTATTAGCAATTTAGAATCACCATTCAAGCTAATGTACATGTTTTTGGACTGTGGAAAGAGAATAGACTAATCTGGAGTAAACGCACGCAAACACAAGAAGAACATGCTAACTTCACACAAAAAGACCCCTTGCCATTGCTCAGATGTATAAAAGAGATTTCTCTGGATAAGAGCTTTTGCCAAATGCCGTAATGCTTAAAAACATATGGACACGATAGTCAGGTGTGGTAATACTTTTGATAATGTAGAATATTGAACAATACCATTTCTTTTAATTTGGGCATTTTTCACTTATTAAACTGACAGAGATAGAAAATAGGGGCGATACAGAGAGGGTGGTACCAGAAAGGACCTGAGCTGGAATAGAACCGGGTTGCCAAAGCACAAAAGTGTATGTGGGTCTGTCTAGTAAAGTGGTAGTGCAGTGGTAAAGGTGTTGGACTGCTAATTGGTAGGGGTTCAATAACCGGGGTTCAATAACCAGCACCACCACACGCTGTGTGTGTGTGTGTGTGTGTGTGTGTGTGTGTGTGTTTGTGTGTGTATGTGTTAGCAGATCTGGAAATCCAAGCAATGATTCACAAAAATGTAACATACATTAACAGTTTAAAAGACAAAGCAGAATACAGAGATTCCCTTTCAGGTGTCAGTAACTGAGGACAAACATTCTGAATGTTTAATGTCATAAGATAAGTAACAAATTAGGTCATGTCCTAGTTAAGCCAGCCAGAGTTATGACAAGTTGTGAATTAAATGACCCACACATAATAATGAAGAATTGAGCTATGAAAATGAAGTGTTTCTGAAGCCAGGCCGGTGTTGCCCAGCATCACAGATTGAATCTATTTGAATAAATATTAATGTTAATTAAAGTTTTTCATTCATTCATTAAACTTCTATACCCGCTAATTCCCGAAATCGGGGTTCACAGGGGTCTGCTGGAGACTATTCCAGCGCACATTGGGCGAGAGGCAGGAGGGTACACCCTGGACAGGTCGCCAGTCAATTGCATGTGCATTAGGTTGATTGGTGATTCTAAATTGCCCTTAGGAGTGAGTGTAAGTGTGTGTGGTTGTGTGTGTGTGTGTCCCTGCGATAGACTGGCAACTAATCCAGGGTGTACTCCCTGCCTCTCGCCCTATGTGCACTAAGATAGGCTCCAGCATACCCCTGTGACCCCGAGTTTGGGATCAAGCGGGTATAGAAGATGAATGATTGATGATATTATGATATGATATATGCTATTATTTATCAGTAAAAACTATACTGATTGCAAAATGTAGCCTTCAGAAGCCAAAAGAAGATACATAATATTTCAGATTCTCTGCATCCTGTGGGCGGATTATGCAATACAGAGACTAACAATAATAGTTAAGGTCTCTATGAAATGGCCTCTTAGCTCTGATTAGATTCTATATGTGGATAAGTTTTAAATGAGATGGGAAGAGTGCAACAGTAATGTAAAGTAAGAATACAACAAGACAATTTAAGTGAGGATTGACTGATAAAGCACAAATATATTTAAAATAAGAATAAAAAACATCCATACTTAAGGAAATAGAGAGTATTTAACATTAATTAATTCATTCATCTTCTCTTCCCGTTTATTCCCAAACTCTGGGTCACAGGGGTCAGCTGGAGCCAATCCCAGCGCAAAAAGGGGACTAGACTGGGCTACACCCTGGACAGGTCGCCAGTCCATCGCAGCGCCACATACACAAACAAACGTACTCACACTCACCTCCATGGGCAATTTAGAATCAACCTAATGCTCATGTTTTTAGACTGTGGGAGAAAACCGGAGTACCCGGCGGAAACCCATGTAAGCGTAGGGAGAACAAATTCCGCACAGACCCGGAAATCGAACCCATGGACTTCTTGCTCTGAGGCAAATGTGCTGACCACTAGTTAAAACTAGTAAACCACTAGTTATACCAGCTAGTAAAATATAATATATTCAATATAATCTGAAATGACTGTACTGTACTAAGTGAGGGGCAGCACAGTGGTAAGCACTGTTGCCTCACAGCAAAAGGGCATGTTTTTTTTCTGTGTTTGAGTTTGTATGTTTTCCCCGTCTTTGCATTTACTTCGGATAATCCGGCTTTTTCACTTAGTCCACAAATTTTCGGTTAATTGGTTGACTGCCCAGGTTCCTGCCTTTTGCCCTTCAGAGAGCCTGGATAGGCTACAGTGACCCTGAATAGGGGATAAAGCAGGTATAGGAGACATGATTAGTGACTGCTATAGTCCAAGAAATCTGTACTTGTAAATGTTTTGATAAGCTATAAATTACTGAAAATCTATCAAGCTTGGATGTGCTATGGTTGCTATGGTCCAAAACACATCCAAAGTGCACTTGCTGCCGTTTACACCAATTTAATTAAAGCCTTAAGCCTGATTCTTGCACCGCTATTAAACAGCTTGGGGGTAATTAAGCCCACAGTTTCTCTTTTCCGCTCAGACGCAAGGTTTTACTGTGATTAAAGCCGTTCAGGCACTCACCAGAGCTGCCTGTGTCTCATTTGTTGCTAGTTTTAAAATGTTTTGAAGTAATATAAAGTATAGAGTTGGTTAGGTAGTCAATGGCTGAAGGTAGCAATATTTTATCTACGTGTCAATATTGAAGCTTATAGGAACCGAGGGAAATGGTGTCACAACCCCAAACCCTGCAGTTACTTTTAGGAAAATGTTTGCTATGATTTTTGTCAAGTTTTTGACTAATACAGTTTGTTGGGAAATTAAACATACTGTTTTTGATTAGAGAAAAGTCACAAAGTTGAGTCTGTATTGAGTCAATTGTATGAAAGAGATACATGTCTCTCTGGATAAGGGGGTCTGCCAAATGGCATAAATGTAAGTGTAACATAAGCCCAAAGATTTGTTCTATTACATCGGTGCCATAACACAGGGAAGTTCAAACCTATTTGTATTCTGAGGAATAGTTAAAAAATTAAAGGAATGTGGTGTGCAGTGTGTTTAGTGATACAAGAATAATATTGGCCACCACCAACATTTTCTATATAAAACACATCCTGACTACTGGATCATAGAGCTTTTAATCTGTAAGTTCAAATAAACACTATCGATTTCTAGTTCCAGTCAGTAATGCATTGAAGCAGAAAAACTCTGTCCATCCCACAACTGCTAAATTGTTCAGCTCGGTTAGGACTAATGGGCAAAAGATGGCATGGAGAGTACATCCCATGAACCATCAGCAGCTTTCTCTCGCATAGAATACAGTTTAGGCAACAGAATGAATAAAGCTAACCATAATGCAGCACCCGCAGCCAATAACTTCTTCTAAACTCTATATCCTGATTGTGCTTGTTGTTCTTAGCATTTTACGACAATATTTAAAGGTTTGGGGTAAATTTAATTTAAGGTTAATTTCTGTGCAGAGTTAGCATGTTCTGCCCCCACTTGTGTGGTCTATGTACTCTTGGTTGATTGTTAATTCTAAATTGGCCATAGGAGTGAGTGTAAGTATGTGTGGTTGTTCGTCTATGTGTGGAGCTAAGATGGACTGCCGACCTCTCCAGGGTGTACTCATGCCTCTCGCTCTTTATTATCTAATATAGAATCAACTGCTAGGCTCTAAAAAAATTGTGTTCAAAAAATTAATGTTGCATCATGACATCATGACGATTAGGGACAAATCTTACTGCAGAGCTTGTAGTGCAGTGGAGAGATCTTGAAAGATCAGTGTTTAATTCGACAGCATCAAAAAGTTGTCACTGCTGGGCCCTTAGGCAAGGCCCTTATCTCCCAACTGCTCAGATGTATTACATAAATAAATGTAAGACTCTGGGTAAGGTCGTCTGCTATAAATGCTGTAAATGTAAATCTGGTTGCTGTGATTGTGATCATTGCAAAGGCGGTGTCTGTTGTGTAACAGGCTGGAATGTAAATCAGGAAAGTGATGGAAGGAAGTCATGAAAACCTTTAAAATCTTGGCCGATTTGGATTTGTGCCGTTAGAGGTGTTTGATATTGGAGTAAAAGCAGCATGATGAGTAGAGAGCCGTGTACATATTTTTTGTATTTTAATATTAAAATCAATATTAAAAACAACAACTTTCTGGTATACACTTCCTCATTCCTCATCGGCAAAACTTCCTGTTATAGCTGGAGATATGACATGTCCAGGCGCAGAAGTGGCTCCTCTGTTGAAACTCACTTTAACAACGTTTCTTTCTGCCCAAGTTGCCATGGGAACAGGAGCTGGGCTGTCTGTTTACTTTGACTAATTTAAGCGTGCTATCATGATCAACAGATCAGAGAGAATGATGTTTAGCAGAGGCTGACGAGATTAATATTTTAGTCGAGACCAATCAGCAGCTGTTGGAATAGTCATAAGAGTTGGTCCTTTTCTACATCCATTTTTAATTAAAAAATAAAAATAATATAACCACTTGTGCTGTGAATGCTTCAACAAGGCTTTTAAATGTTTATGTGGCATCATCTCATCTTCACTCAGTAAGCAACTGTAAACTGCATACAGCTGAGGAGCTACGTTTTTAATCGGGAAACCTGGGTTCAAGTCCTACCACTGTTGGGTCCTTGAGCAAGATCCTTAACCCTTGCTGCTCCAGGGGCGCTTTACCATAGCATTGGGTTCGATTCTTATCACCACTGTGGGCTCCTGAGCAAGGCCCTTAACCACCAATTACTTGTTGTAAGTCGCTCTGTATAAGGATGTCTGCCAAATGCTGTGAATTTATGGATTTTAAAATGACCCCAATAAACTCTGAAAGTGACACTGGGCAGTTCACTAAACCCAGAGGGTCGACTGTTGTTGAGCATTTAACATTTGATTCTTTAGGTAATCATTTGTTTTAAATCAGATCTGATGTCTTTAAACAAAAAGGGTGGGTAGCTCTTTACCATAGAGCTGCCCAGACCATTCTGATGTACTCTAGTATATTGCAGTTCAACCTTAATGAATGCAATTATATGATTTTGATTGTGATTTTGTGAACATTTTAACTAAAAAAGTAAGGGAAACATTTTTTTACGCAATCTTATTTTTATGGGACAAAAAGAGAAGGCCATGCTGACTGTGATGGCCCCACTAGATTAGTTAGTGTAGATTAGTTGTTTCTGTTGGTGGATGTGATTTTGCCAAATGTGATTTATATCCAGGCCACACGGTTGGGTAATGGTTACCATGGTTGTCTCACAACAAGAAGGTCCTGGGTGCAAATGCCAGGCATGGGGTCTTTCTGTGCAGAGTTTGCATGTTCTCCCCGGACTTGCATGGGTTTTCTTTGGGTACTGAGTGCAATTAAGCTATGTGAGCATTTCCTTTAAAGAAATGAGAAGATTTTATGTGTGTGTGCAGTAAAATGTATTTAGGTTTGTGGATGTAAATAGAAAGTAGACTAATTTATATTTTCCCCCAAATTTATAATTATTAAATCATTGCTTGAGATAGTTACATTTCAGAAGGTTGTGATTTAATGAAATAACGTTAAAGCCTGTTTTATATTTAAAATGTTGCTCTGTTGAGGTTCAACAGGTTTAATATTTTAGAACATTTTAAATTTCATTTCATTATGATTTATTTACAATTTTTGATATTATTGTTTACTTTAACTTCTTATACTCAATACATTTATAAATTCACTATTGTTGTTCCTAAACTATTATCAATTATTTTAAATAGAGTTTGTCTAATTTCTGTTGTGATTTGATGTTCAGTATCAGTATCAGTAAATAGTTTCAGTGATTTCTTTTGTTTACAGTTAATGAGATATTTCCAGCTTTTACTCGGTTTCTTGAGTTTTTAATTAGTTCGTAAATAATAAAGAAAAAAAATCCAGAAATGGATTAAGGCAGGTTTTGGTCAGCACATACTGGGGACATCTGAGGTTATGATTGATTGGTAAAATGTCGATTCAGGATCACATCCTACTCGCAAATCTCACGTCCACCATTCCAAAGGCATGTCTGGATCTGTTTACCTCAGGCCAAAAAACATCACTACTTTTTGCCTTCACGGCTGCAGCCCATCATCAAGGGTGTTTAGAGTTGATTTGTACATACGAGATTTCTGCAGGCAAGGAATCTTTAACATTTCCTGGAAGAAGAAGAAGGAGGAGGAGGAGGTGTGGAAAGCAGGGAATTAAAAAAACAAGAAGCCTGATTTGTAGGTCTCAAGAGGAGGTTTTTTTAAAGGTTTTCTGTCCATTATGTGTGAGGTGTAAACACATACTTAAGAACATTTCAAGCATCAGCTAGCCAGCACAGCAGTGACATTTTGGTGGTGCTGGGAATCAAAACTCAATTTTCTAATTAGCAGTTCAACAACGATGCTTTCCCATTACAAGTTATAGACCAAAAATCACTACAGTTAGACTGGGTTACAGAGAAGAAAAACTTATCATGGCCAATTAAGACCATTAATAGAAGAGCATGACTATTTTACACTGATCAATATCAGTTATAGTTCAATTGATTTATTAACTTCACTTGAATTAAGTACTTAGTTCAGAAGTACATCATACGAGCCAAAAGCCTAGCTAAAAATATTTTGTCTGTCTTGGGGTTTGATAGCATTGTGCTTTATAGCAAGTAGCTAAATAGGTTCAATTTAGAAAATGACAGTACTTAATTTATAATCTTTAGATACGATTGGTGCAGAACCAAAAAATAGAGTTCATCACACCTGTGGTCATATCCTAAAATTAAATGTCCATGAATCAGCAACATTAGCTTAAACACTAAAGCTTGTTATAGAAGTGGGACTAGAGTAATAAGGAACTTCATGTAGGAAATATTTGTAATCAGGCGTCATGCCGCCCATGCCCTGCAGTTGCACAATAATTGCATGGTCTAAGTGCAAAGTCACCACCTACGACATGGCATTACAACTGCTACCCAATTTTGCTTCCACATTCAATTTAAATCTTGACTTCGGCGCAAACAATGGCAAAGTAAAGTGTGGTTTTCTAAAAAAGGCAGCGTTGACACTGACTCCTTCCAAATCATAAAAAAGTAAACCAGTCACAAAAGATTGATAACAAAGGCTTTATTACAACACTTTCCTTTATCCATTGTTGAAAATGGGTTTTGTGGCAAATTAACATGGTGTGCTGAATTTTACAGAAACCAGAGGGGAGAAAAAAAAAAAAAAAAAAAGTCATTTGAAAGCAAAATGGAATTATTTCCAAAAGACAGCTTTCACACAACAGGACAATTGAGCTTGGGTGAAACACAAAAGCAACCCCAAAAAAAAAAAAAAAAAATTAAAAACCCTCTTGTGCTTTAGGGAGGTTTCCCCGATCTAGATGGCTTCCACCATTTCCTCTTCCTCATTCATTTCAATTGAAAAGCAGTGCTACGAAGGTATTTAAAGAACAAAAACCCAAATTGTGCATTTTACTGTAAAACTCAATTTCTTAATTAAAAAAGAAATGCAATGCCACGAATCTGTGAACTGGTCACACGCCGACATAAAGCCATAACCCGATTGATCAATGAAAATTTTGGGAACTTCCACATTCTGAAGCCGCACCCCCTTTGTCTTTTGGCCCTCTTCCGTTTCTACACCAATAGCCGAGGCCACGGAAGCCAGATGGATCCAGCTATAAGCACCAAGGGTTATAAGCACTCCTCGTCTCTGCTGGTTTGGAAAAGGGGGGTGGATGAATGGTTTGTCTTCTGGCTGTTGGTGGAGGATGATTTCAAGTCCACCCAACGATGATGGCAGCTTTAGGGATTTTCATTAACATTTTTTCCTTTTTTTTTTTTTTTTTTTTTTTTTTTTAAACATTTTGGTTACAGAGTTATACAGCTAAAAGTGAACAAAAAGAAGGCAATGTGTGGGAAAAGGGGTGTGCACAGTGCAGGATGGCAGCTTGGGGTATTCACGATGACGCCTGCTTCTCCTGTTCGATGGCTGTAGAAGCAAGAGAGAAAAAGAAACAATTAGATGACATTACAGTTTTAGAACACACCCTTTTTTAAATCTACAGGCTTAATGTGCAACATGCAAGGTTCTACTTCCTCTTTTAAGGAAACCATTCAAGGCCCTGTTCTAATGCCGTTTTGGTCAATAATGATAAAAAGAAAATCTTACTTTCTTTAGATGGGAGCGGGTTCTTCTCCTGGGTCTCGGTCTTCTTCAGCTTGCTCTTGTCGAAGCTGGTGACCTCATCAAGATTGGGTTTGTCAGACATGGTTGCTGAGTCTGTCAAGGGGACAAATTATTGTTAAAATATAAATCTAATCAATTCCTCTCCTTCAAAAAAAGACTATCCCCCTCCTGGGTAGACCATATTATGCGCTTTTGTCCAGAGTGACTGCACTGACCACACAAGAGAGAACAAAACCGCACCCTTTTGAATGGCGTCTGTATAAAAAACATCCCTGAATATTTACACAATAATGCGAGGTCGCAAAGTAAAAACATAAGGAAAGGAATTGCACGCGGTTATACAAATAATTTCCACTCCACTAAAAGTTAAAATTATGATCAGAAATTTTTGCGCACTTCCACGTGCGGGCACAAAGATTTGCACACAATCTGGTAGAAACCACCGCCCATTACAGCTTCAAAAATAAAATGAATAGAGGAATATAACGTTGTCACACCCTAATCCTACTGACGCGAATGCGCACATCCGCCGTTATCTTATTCACGCGTTTATAGGTATGAGGCGCAAGAGTAACTAATTAACCGCTTGCAGCACAAAGGCGCACACGCAACAAAGGAAATGCAAATAGATCTAATCTCTATTTACAGACACGCATACTTCAACTAGTACAAAAAAACAGGCTGCAATTAAATAAAAGATTAATTAAAAGACTAAAAACATCAATCCGTTATTCTTCACTGAATCGTGAAATCCTTTTGCATAGCACGAATCACGTGACGATGCGACAAAATCAAAACATTTACTTAAAGCACCATTAGCAATCATGAATACAAGCCAGATATACAAACATAGAAATATATTTTGATAAATCAGACCGCATACCTTTATTGACCAGTAAGTGTTGTAAAAACTCGGGTAACTCTGGTTGCAGCAATGTGTCGCGCCACTGCGCACAGCCGTATATATACAGAGGGCTATGCAAATGAGTCCTTGACGTCACCTTGAAGCCCCGCCCCTGTAACAGGATTCAACTGAATTCATGTGATGAACACTGAAAACTACGAATTTTTTAAACGACATACACACACACACAGACAAAAATACTGACGCAACAGTGTAGACGCAACGTTTCTGCAGTGGTTTTACAAAATATTTGTCGGTTATTTAGTGTTTCAATAGTGGAAAGGTTAAAGAACTGAAGTGTCACGACGGCACCTGGTGGCCATTGAGGGATACTACTAGTAATCATTTTATTAGAAAACTTTTAGTATATATATATATATATATATATATATATATCTTTTCACTAAAACATCTAGGCATGCAAACAGTTTTCCCCTACATACCCTATCCATCATAAACAGGAACAAACAGACAATCATTACTGTAATTTGTCTCTCTTTTTATTTATATATACAACTGCATAGTAAAATGCACAACTACATTCTACTCATCATAATTTCTTATCTATGTCTTATATGAATTTATTCATTTATTCATTCATTGCTTATTCCCTAACGCAGGGTCACAGGGGTCTGCTGAATCCTATCCCAGTGCACACAGAGCAAAAGGCAGCTTGGCTAAGCTCAAGTGTAGTATCTTATATGTATGTATGTATGTATGTATGTATGTATGTATGTATGTATGTAACAGGGTTAAAAAGAACATGTTCGCATCTGTTACATGTACATCATCATCAGTGGCCTGCCTGTCCATCACTGTTTATCTGCATGGAACATTTACACAGATTTCAGTTATTCACACCTTCTGGTTAATAGTGTCAAACCAGTGAGAAGGAAGACACAACAAAGAGTTACCAGGATACCAGCGGTAGAATAACTTTCTGCTTCGTCACACTTCGATTTTCAGATTAGACATGGAGGACTCATTCAGAAGACTTGTCTGTCTGTCTGTCTGTCTGTCTCTGTTATAAATGTATACTTTTTGTTTTTATTCATAAGCATGAAGACAAATGAGAAATTTTTAAGATGATATATAATAAAATATAATAATTATAATATAAAATACAAATAATAAAATATTTAAATAATGCAAAAACATTTCGAAACATTATTTACTATCACTACTTACATAAATGTAATTTTTAAAAATATATTAGTAGTATCATTTGAATCTTATATGCCTGTTTGAAATACTTATTTCGGATGTTTTTTTTGTAAGTTTTGTTAGTTTAATTTGTAATAAAAAAAGGCTGACCCGGAAGTACTACTCGACAGCACCCACATGCACATACACACGTGTTTCTGGAGACCGTATACACCGATGTGTCGCCGGTGGAAGAATGTAAATATTTAAACACCGATTGAGACGAAAATGAAGTTTGCATATAAGGTATATTGTTTTATACATTAACGCACTTTAAAATAGTTAAAACTGCGCTTTTTATTGTCTGACAAAAACTAAATTAAAGCAGACATTTAAGCTAACAAGCTAACATACGATTCATTGCAGTTAAATTCATTTATAAACATGCAAAAACATCTCAACCAAAATTAAAATAGGGTTTATAATATGTAAAATATTTTAATCGACTCTAATAAACTATTGTGATCAAATAAAGGATGTTTGCTATGAAATGAGAGAACAAATTGGCGATACAAAAAAATCAACAAATTTAATTGCAGATGTGTAGTTTACTTCTAAATCCACATTATATTGCTAAAAGTTTGTGGTCACCTGAGCATTCCAAACATTTTTCTAGACTTATTCCCATTTTGCTATTGGAGATTTTTTAGATCAATGTGAGTAATGTGAATTCATTCAGCTCCAACAGTGTCAGGTAAAGATGGTCTGGAGTGCGGTTGGTATTTTAGTTCATTACAAGGTATTCGGTGTTGATAAAATCAGGACTTTGTGCCGAACACTTTTTTTACTCTAATAACCCAGCATGTGATGATGGAGCTCATCCAGTAATTGTCATGCTGGAATAGTGTTGGAGTCTCTTAGTTCAAGTGAAGAAATAATGTAATGCTACAACATACAAAAAATTCTAGACACTTGTGTGCTACCATATTTGTAGTTACATTTTGGAGAAAAACCACATATGAAAATTCGACATATAAATGTGCAAACCGGTGACCGTGTTCTAGAAACACGGTTGTTTTTATTATGGTCATCTGATTTTTTTATAGTCGACTAAATAGCTTAAGATTTTCGTTCGTTTATTCATCTTCTATACCCGCTTATTTCCTAACTCAGGAACACAGGGGTCTGCTGGAGCCTATCCCAGCGCATATAGGTTAAAAGGCAGGGGTACACCCTGGACAGATTGCCAGTCCATGGCAGGGCCACACAGACGAACACACGCACTCACTCCTATGGGCATTTTAAATTCACTATTTAACCTAATGTACTTGTTTTTGGGAGGAAACCAGAAAACCTGGCGTAAACCCACACAAGAGTAGGAAGAACATGCAGATAATGATTGTGGTTTGAATGAAGTGTAATTTAGTTCAACTATTGTTAGTTTAAAAAAATAAAACTGAGTCTCATTAAATATATAAAAATACAGCCTTTCCTTAAAAGACCAAAGGATATTCATTGTTTGACTTGCATATGGCATTCCTTATTCGTTTATCTGTGAAAAGTAGAAAGAAAGGGGTCTCTCTTCTCTGTTATTCTCACATGGGTCTGTCCAGTTGTTAAATAAGTTTTCTTAGTATGTTTAACACTATTTACAGGCCTCCTATTTCCAAGATTGTTCTCGGCTTAGAAGTTGGCTGCATCTTTGCAGTAAAAAGTGAAGAAAGCTTTTTGTACAGGAAATCCGACCCTCAACATCAAACCTGATCATATTTTTGTGTAGTGTTTATACTCGGCAACAGTGAGGGCTAGTGGGATACAAAAGTATTTTGCAAACATAACTAACTTATATTATCATTTGAACTCTTTTCTCCTGAGCCCATGAATCCAGTTTCTTTCTACAGACGCTTTACATTTATAGTTAACTTATGTCACTAGTATCAGCTTGACCCATGAATGTTTTGGAATTTAGTTTATTTAACCTGTTTATTTACCTCCTGTTTGCTTGCAGTTTTCCAACCTACTGGGGGCGGTTTATCGTCACGGGAATCTGATCTTCTCCAAAGATGGCAATTCAGTCATCAGTCCAGTCGGAAACCGCGTTTCTGTGTTTGACCTAAAGAAGTGAGTAGCCCACATTTAAAAATTTCAGACATCCACAGCATGTAATATTCTTTATCAGCAGGCGGTTACTTTAGTCAAAACATGTTTAAAATAAAGGTATTAAAATAATATTTAAAAAGTTTACCTTAGTGAAAGCCTAATATACAAAAAGCCGGCAAATAGAGATTGAATTGTGTTTATATCTCAGCAAAATTAATTCCTTGATCCTTTAATCCTCTGATTCTTCAGTCAAATTTCAGGTTTATTTTAAACTGCTTTATTAGATGAAATCAGACAATTTATATATTTATATTTAAATATTAACAGTATTTATACTCTTGTATATATTAACAGTATTTATATATTTATACTCATTAGATTAGGCAATAAAAACAACTGCAGTATAAATGAAAAACCCACCTCTCCAATAACCTCTAAATTTTGAGAGAAATTTTCAGTCTTTTGTTTCTTGCAATAGTAATGGGTAAGAAGGTCTGGGGTGCAGTTAGAGTTTGAGTTTATTCTATAGGTGTTGAATCGGAGTCAGAGCCATGGAGTTTTCGGGTTTTGGGCACAGCAACATTGTCAGGTTAAACAGTGTTTGACTTTTATTTCTGAGAGAAAAGGAATGTACTGTACTGGACATATGGTAAAAGGTATACATAGCTCTCATCTCAACTATTAAAATGAGAAAAGGAACCTGGCTGTGTTAAAGAAATATTTAGTGTATTGAATATACTTGAAATCGATGTCCATCAAATAATTTTCTTTTATTTATGAACATTTTTAATTTACATTCATTACTATTATTTATTAAGGTTTTATTAATTTATTATGGATCTTTTTAGGACAACATTAGACATTTTATAAACAGTTAAACTTTTTTTTTTATCTGCACATTTTATTTCGCAATATGTCTGATTTTGTGTGTTGTGAAAATTGATATATTTGACTGAATCAAACACTACTTTTATTGGTTCTCATCCACAAGCGAATGATGGTTTTTTTTCTATAATTTTTTTGGCGTGCATATTATTAACATCATTACTATCATTACTCCCCCGTCGTTACAGTAACAAGTCTGAGACACTTCCAGTGAGCACCAATAAGAATATTACTTGTGTGGGGCTCTCGCCTGATGGGAATACAGCCATACTTGTCGATGAAGGTAACTGGGTTATTATAAATCATATTTTCAGGATTAATAAAGAATGTTAATTTATTACTAGTGTTAATTGATGCATAACAGATGGAGCAGCCGTGTTGGTCAGCTTGTTGACCCGAGCTGTACTTTACCATCATCATTTTCACAAGCCAGTCAACAGCATCCGCTTCTCTCCTGATGGCAAGTAAGTCACACCTGTTTGTTTGTTTGTTTGCGTATTTAATTAAATACCTTTACGTCCTATTCATATGCTTTAGGTTTGATGTTTTATTTTTTAAATCTTTTCAGAAAATTTGTGGTCACTAAGGAAAATGTGGCTTTGATGTATCACGCTCCTGGAAAGAACCAGGGCTTTAATGCATTCGTTCTGGATAAGAGTTATTACGGACCCTTCGATGAGACCACCTGCATTGACTGGACTGATGACTCCAAGTACTGACTTTTTTTTTTGCCTTTACACTAAATCGATCGATTCCTTTTTTTGTGTTCAAGTGGTGACAAGAATATTTGCTCTTCGAACATTAAAAAATGTAATTGAAGGCATCATCAGATGCCCATTTTCCCACAAGCCATGATGTGATCCTTTAGGGTCTTAATGAAAAGTCTTTTATATATTTTGTTTAAAGATTTTAAAGCAGTCTGGTAAGAAATGATTGATGCAAACACGAACAATTAAATTCATTCACGAAAACATTTCACTATTATTCAGTACTTTTTTTTACTAATTTGTCATCTTTTAATAACCCCTAGGATTCTGTGATGTCCTGCGATCCTGCAGCTGCAGTCTGAATCTGTTATTCATGCTTTTTAAGTAGATTTTCTATGTCCTGCCCTCTCTGTCAGTTGCAACTGTCAATGATCTCTGAAGCGAACACAATCGTTTTTTTTTTCTTTCCAGTGTAGGTTACATTGTCATGTGATGCAAACCAAAAGATTAGGGTTTTTTCCCCACACTTTTATGTTTTAAGTCCCTGGATGGAGTGAAGACATAAAATACCTAAACTGACACTTTACTCAGTAGTTTCCCCATATTTGCACAGCCCTCTACAGTACACGTCTTCAGGTTAATGCGTCATGTTTGTAATCTGATCTTTGTTGTCCCAGGTGTTTTGCTGTGGGAAGTAAAGACATGACCACGTGGATATTTGGAGCAGAACGATGGGCGAATCTGATCTACTATTCTATAGGAGGCCACAAGGACATCATTGTGGGGTGCTTCTTTGTGAGGGACAGTTTGAATGTAAGTGTCTGTGTGCGTGTCTGTGTGCGTGTCTGTCTGTGTGTGTGTGTGTATACACATATACATACATAATTATATTGTTACTATTTATAATAATCTGAAAAGTTCATAAATCAAGTCGGTAGCGATGGTGCAGGCCTGTAGGTATGTAAAGCAACAAAAAAAACAAGTGTTTGACTCCGATCCCAATTGAATTTAATACGAAAGCAGTCCAAAATGTAGTGAAATTGTTTATAGAATACAGGCATGCTTCTTTGTATTCTGTGCACATGCGCGCACTGATCAAACTACAGCAAGCCCAGAGGGGGAAGTTGCATTTACACACAGAGTGAGTGCTGTCAAAAAACTGCCAGGTGCCATTAACTTTAAGTAGTTTTGTCTGTTGCGTAATAAGAATCATATTGCAATGTATCTAAAGTTTCCCACCCCTAATAATAATAATTATAATAACATACAAATTGCAGGGAGCACCCAGCAGCTTTATATTTTATTTTATTGTTTTTTTTAAGTTAAAAAGTAAATAACAAACAACAAATTAAGAATTCATGGAGAATAAATGTAATAGCTTTCTGAAATTTTCTGAAAGCTTATATAATGAGTGACAATTTGCAAACCCAATCCAGCAGCAACAGGTTGAAAAAACATGCGGCAAAGCCTTTACTGTAGACCTGCTTACTAGGGACTGATGAATGTTCATCAATACTAAATGAAAATAATTAGAAAATTATTTAAATTATCCTGTTGGTAAATTGGTTTGGTTAAATCAGCCAGGTTGATAATAGGTTGCGATCTATGACTGCAATTGTTGCACAATTGTATCAGCCACAGAAGGGAGCGTTAGTACCTGCCGCACCCTGATTAATGGCACTACATAGAAAATGAATGCATTAATATGTTGCTAAACAGTTAAACACCAGTGACAGGACAAAATATGGATTTCCTTACTATAATACTATTATCTATAATAAAATATTTACAGTTGAGCGTTAATAAGGCAGAAATTGGTGCGATTAGAGAAGGCTTCGAGTTGCTTTTTGAAAGATACAGCTAAAGTGATGAGACATTGATTGTGTCAGCATGCTTGTTATTCTGCACAGTTGTATACCGTGAGTCAGGACGGCTCCCTGTGTGCGTGGGAGTGCGACATCGAGCTCGACGGTCTACGTAAAGGACCCAAATACTCTGAGCGCAAGAAGATGAAGAAGGAAAGGATAAGACAACAGAAAGAAAAAGCCGAAGATGATGAGGACGATGAGATGGAGGAACTGATGGGAGAAGACGGGCAGCCGTTAGGAGAGGTGATCAAAGGGAGCGTGAACGCACCGAAAGAAGTAGATGGCATTAAAAGAGTGGGTTACAAGCAGAAAAGCAAGTATGTGGTTTTATTTTTGGAATATTTTTGTAAATTCGAGCTATGATTTATTTCATTGGAGTTGTGAACTGATAATTTGTCTCAACAGTTGTTGTGTATTTGTTTTCAAACAGACACTTTTACAACAAAGAGGGCGACTATAACAACCTGACCGCAGCAGCATTCCACAAAGATACACACATCCTGGTCACTGGTTTCGCTTCCGGAGCATTTCACCTCCATGAGCTGCCCGACTTTGACCTCATTCATTCACTCAGGTACAGCCAACACGCCATGACACTGTGTGTGCACGTCTGTGTACACATTATATCACTAATTCAGAGGGCGCCCTGAACTTGTTTCTTATCAACAGTAAATGCATCACATGATCCAGACATATCATAGACGGTTGTGACTGAAAGAAACCATCATTTTTTGAAATAAAACTTTGTTTAGACTCAGAATATATAAAACAGAAATAATGTAATGTAATGTAATCTTACGGGCCGGTACCAAATGACCGTGCTTCAAAAAAGACCTCCATCACTAGAACTAATCGCTGTTATAATACTAGCAAATATTTGTGTATATAACTGTGCAATTAATTTCCCATTTCTTTTGGTTCAGTATTTCAGATCAGAGAATTTCAGCTATATCCATGAACCCTACTGGAGACTGGATTGGTTTTGGTTGCTCAGGTACATACTTTAAACATTGGTTATTAATACATCCTATTGGACCATCTGGAATTTTTGTTTCATAAAAAAACATGTTAGAAGTAAGATTCCCAGGCAGGGGGGAGTAAATAAAGGTCATTCAATCACCTGTAATGGACTGATGAACCAAATTGCTCAGTTGTAAGTCTCTCTGGATAAGGGCGCTTTGCCAATTGCTGT
>JAOTQW010000020.1:1758611-1781719 GCA_026260075.1 Sisor rabdophorus
TGTGTGTGTGTGTGTGGCCCTGCGATGGACTGGTGACCTGTTCAGGGTGTACCCCGTGCCTTTCGCCCTATGTGCATTGGATAGGCTCCAGCAGACCCCCGTGACCCCAGATTCGGAAATAAGCCGGTATAGAAGATGAATGAATGAACAACTAGCTAGCTTTTTTTTATTATTCAGTGAACCTCACAGCAACAAGAAAAAAGTAAGCTTTAAAATCCGAAACTTTGTTGTTCTGCCGATCTTGTGCTGGAAAAATGCTAAAATCCTGCACTGTGAAGTTTAGGCTTTTGACAGCATCTAGCACATCATCTTTGCTTAATGTGAGGCAGGAAAAGCGTGTTTTATCAACATAGTAAAAGGTTTCTCCTAAAACCCCAACCATCACCAGAACTCCACCTGGACGAAGCAGCTGTGCTACTCCACAAAGCGCATCCATGTACGACTGCAGATCTTTACACGCCGCCTCGAGACACAGGGACGTGATCACACAGTCTGCTGGTTCCATGTTCTCTGGATGGAAGGGGTTTTCAGAAAGAACGTTACATTTCAGCACCTGTTTTACTCGCTGTCGCAGTTTCTCTTCCACATCAGAGAAGCTGGAGGAACAAAAAAGAAACTGGTAAATTGGCAGCCACCATAACCACCTTCATTTGTTTTTAAACTTGTCTGGTAACATTTTTCTAATTGAATTTTTAAAACACTTTCTAGCCACCTGCACTGCTGACATCTAGCACTTTATTAGCAGATGTAGGGAATTATTATTATTGAGTATGATCTTGCAACACAAACCGTAAAGCCCCGAGAGGTGAAACATGGTCAGCCTGTAGTTGTGTTAAAAGCTACTAAGATACACAATTTGACCAAAGGGTGCGCTACAGTGCTTAATAAATACATATATTAGCTTGAACCCATGTAATCAATGCGTGTAGCGATATTATTTCTAATGCTGGGCATTAGACTGCATGTGCTTACTGTGCTTGCGTGGGGTTACTCCGGTTTCCTCCCACAATACAAAAACATGCATTGGTTGATTGGTGATCTAAAGTATGATCTCACTCCTATGCCCAGTTTAGAATCACCAATTAACCTAATGTACATATTTTTGGACTGGGAGGTAACCTACGCAACTCCGCACAGAAAGACCCGGGATTCGAACCCAGGACCTTTTTGTTGTGAGTGCTAACCACTACGCCAGCCGGTATAGAAGATAAATGAATGTATTCCCTTGAATCGCTGCATATAACTATTAGTTTATCTTCTATACCCTCGTATTCGCTAATTCGGGGTCACAGGGGGTCTGCAGCGAACCCTGGACAGGTTGCCAGTCGCAGGGCAACATCCTCCTTCTTGCAGTTTACAATCAACTTAATGTACACGTTTTTGGACTGTGGGAGAAAACTGAAGTGTCCGGAGTGAACCCAAAGAAAAAAATGTAAACTCAGCACAGAAAGAGCCCTTGCCCGGAAATTGAACTTGGATACTTCTTGTTGTGAGGCGACTGTGCGAACCACCCAGTCACCCTCATATAGCTATATTTCTTATTGTTATTAAAAATAATATATATTTTTACACATCCCCACCCTTTTCCGTCTATTTCGCAAACATATTTAATGATGGGCTTCCAGTCAAAACATCCTTCTTCGTTCTTTATCCATTTTTGAATCTCCTTCCGGTTCCGGTCTACAAAGTCAGACAGCACAATCTCGTTGAAGTGCTCGCACGCGCTGATCACTGTATGAATTGTAGGTCCGCTTCCCACTTCAATCAACCTCCGTCCTGTGTACCTGCCTGTAACGTTAAACGCCCCCCCCCCCCAAAAAAAAACCACACAAAAAAAATTACATCAATAAAATTGTTAATCAAACCGTGCATTTACTTTGTACATTTATATTGTATTTGGATGAAATAATACGTTTTGAAATAGCGATAGCTTTTCTTACCAGTGGAAAAAGTCCTGCTGAGGCAACCTAAAACGAAAGGAAGAGGACTCTTTTCGTCCGAATGTCCTTCTGGACAAAAATAAAAATTATTCATGTAGGCTCTCGAATCAAAACCCGTCTCATAATAACGGAAGTTGGTAAAATTCGAGCTTTCAGTCATCATTAATTTTACTAAAGTTTCAGACGAGATTAAAGAACGAAATAGGTGTCACTTTCAAACGACTCCTTCAATTGAATCAGATTCACTCACTCTTGAGCAAAAGAGGAAATTTAGCGTTTCCTCATTCCATCCGCACTTCAAGATATAACTTTAAAGTGAAATATTCAATCAATCGTTCATCCATCCATCTTCTACACCTGCTTATTCCCTAATTCGGGGTCTTGCTGGAGCCTATCCCAGCGCACACAGGGTGGGAGGCATAGGTACACCCTGGACAGGTCACCAGTCTATTGCAGGGCCACACATAGAGGAACACCCCCCCCCCCCACACACACACAACTTTTTCCATCAATTTCTTGTACGGTTCTAAATTCAAATAAGGTAATAATGGTGCAGGCCTGTTTGTATGGGAAACAAAAAAGTGAGAGCTCTCTAAAAGGTTCAACTAAACACTAAAATTTAACAAGAGAAAAGAATGAAAGCAGTCTAAAATGTATTAAACTGGTTTATTAGATACAGACAGACTTTATCTTTATACTTTTTCTTCTGTCTCACGCCCTTCTGCACAAGCAGTTCCAACCTATAGCAAGCTCGGAGGCTTGTGTGTTGAGGGTACACACACACACACACACTTAACACGCCTAAACTTAATAAACAGTTTAGTCCGTTTCATAAGAACTGACGCAGAGACAGATGCTAAAGAATTTACTTCATTTCAACAAAAAATGACATCAAATCGCATCAAATTTAAAATCCTCTGTGGGCCCACACTTTGCAATGCTTATACAGGATTCTTATAAAAAGTTAAACAAAATCAGTCAGTGGTGGATTTATTGCCAGATTCAAGGCGGTTGTCCCTTGTGGATAACAGGTTTCACACACCGTTACAGATGCTCGAGTCGGGGTACAGCATGTCCTTACCGCGTTATTGAAGTGTTCTTCATAATTGATCGATTTTATACAGAGCTTAATAATACTCTATTAATAAAAGAACATTTATCAAAATTAAATTATCTTTTTTTTAAATAGAGAATGATGTCCTATAGAAAATCAAACTCTACTTTTAAAACAGAATTGGTATTTCTCTGCTTTTTGTTTAAAGATGTAAACATGTATTTACACAGCAGAAGAATTAGAGGGGAAAAAGGGTAGCTTAAGAATGGAATCTGAACTCAGGATCAGGACTCCCAGAATCAGGTTGTAAAGTAACTAAAGATTCCCACTACTACTTGCTTCCATCTTCCAGTTAAAGAATGTTGTAATTCTTAATCGAGCGTGTACAAAGTGCAAACTTCAGATCAAATATGTAAGCAATACTGGCTACTGGTAAGTGCTGTAAAACAGTTTATGGGGCTAGTCAGGGACATAAAAGAATAAATAAAAAGTTGATGTACATAAAGTCCTGTTAAACAGATAAAATTTTTTTAATGTGTTCATAAATAGACTCTAGTAAAAGCATGCAGTGTGGTATAGTTCCTAGTAGTCTGTGATTAGTTCAACATTGGCTTTTGACATTGATGATAATGAAAAAAAAGTATATAATTAAATGACATATATAATCACTTCATGACAACTGAAAGAACCCTACATTTAACGTTCAAATATGTCATCATTTCAACTAGGAAAACCAAAATTAAACACAAAAAACAACATACAATTTTGTTTTATTTAGCTTTTAGGGCACATTTAGGATTTTTTAATCTATGCTGCTTAATAACAAAATGATTAAATAAAAAAAATTGAAAAGTTTTTCTCCATCATTCTAGTTCATAAATCAAAAACATTTAGAATAGAGTCAAATATTGAAAAAAAAATTAAAAATAAAAAAAACCACAAATTACTTGTTAGCATAAACTTTTAATAAGGATAATTTTAAAAATATACAATTTTAAAGCAATGTATGAATGTATCCAGAAAAAGTAGTGTTGTCATCTTTAGCTGCTGCATCAACACAGATTGGCCTATTCAGCTTCACTTTTTTTATTGGGTCCCACAAATGTTAGTTACAGCCAAAAAAATCTGTATTGGACTAAACCATTATAAAGAGGGTTGAAGTACAGATGCTTATTTCATCAAATTGCATGTTTTAGTGGTTTCTAATAAAATCCCCAGCATATAACTAATATACATATTAGAATTATTTACAGAACATAGATACGAATGCAGACAGAGCTGCTCTTATAGCAATTGACACCAGGGGCAAGAATTGTCTATAAACAATAATGCAGGTATTTGTCATCAATCACAAAAAGCTTGTATAGTTCTATTAGGATAGATAATTAAAATAGTAGCACAATTGCATCAATTTGGGAAGGAGCAGTGTAAAATTATTTTTTTTATTGTAACTTATGTCTATTGTTTAACCGGAGAGCATAGTAAATCAAATGTGTAAACAGTTCATAGTTGGCTAATAAGCCAAGGGACAACTGGCTATATAATGATCAAAAATGTAATATTTATTATTTAATTAGCAAAAAGAAATCCTAATGACCTCTAGCTATATTGTAAATGTATGTAAATGACATATGTGAGATTGATAGACTTGACTGATTTGAAGGTCACTTTTGCAAATCACTTTGCTGCTTTAAGGTAATATTCATTTATTTGTTTATCTTCTATACTTGCTAATTTCCTAATTCAGGGTCACAGGGTCTGCTAGAGTCTAACATACATCTTTTTGGACTCTAAAAGAAAACTGGTGTATCCGCAGTACACAAACATAAACACAGGAAAAACATGCAAACTCCACACACAAAGACTCCTGCCCAGGAATCCAACCAGGATCTTTTTGCTGTAAGGCCACCATGCTGCTTTAAGGTAATGCTGTAAACACTTAAAGCGATGCATTATAGGAAATCTTTAGGTAAAAGACATCAAATTTAATTATTAAATCAAATTTAGTGTTTTCTTTGTAGTGTTTTTCCCCCCATAGTTGTCAAAAAGAAAACTGAAAATAAGTTTTGAACATTAGGGTCTTTTCTTTCTGTCTTTGAAACCCACAGTATTTTAGGTTATTTCACAGTAAAAGCAATGCACAGTTTTGTTCAGATGCCCTTAAAAAGGTAGCAAAAGTAGAACCGTTTACAGTACTGAAAAAGTGTGTGCCATGATTTGTATCTTATGCTCATATCTATCTTGCTCCATACCTTAAATATTATAGAAAACAATTGCTGGCACCTTGTAAAAGATGGTACAAGTATAAAATCTGTATAAAAGACTGAACTTAAGTTAATAAATACCACATGGCACAATTAAACATTTGTTCCAATTTACAGCACATTCTGACAGACACGCAGGTACAGGTAGTCAGTGTGTCCATAAAAAGATCAATAAACCGGCTATAAATCAGCAGCTTGGGTCAGAGGAGTGTGTTTAAGCAGCCAGGCTTACAACAGGACAACCTACAGCAAGCAGGCGATAAATATTAAAAATTTAAAGCTTCCTTCATCCTTATGGCCAAATAACATTACCTAAAGAGAGAAGTTGGAGCTTGGCTACTATAGTGGGACTTTCCAGTGGGGGAACAGAAGAGCTCGATGGAGGCTAGAAGTTAGAGGACGTACCTAGAATCCTGCTATCACTTTCATGTAATTCAACATCAAGGAGGAGTTGACACATCTACTTGAAACCTGTTCAAGTAAAAAAAAATAAACAATTATAATGTTTGCTCCGAAAATTATTGGAAAAAAAAAAATCTAATAAGAAAAGAAAGCTTTATGAAAGAAAGCCGGAGTTAGTGAAATGATGTGCAAAAGTCAGGAAGTGGAAAAAGAATTAAAATAAAATAAAAAAAAAAGGAAGTGTAAAGAAGACACTAGAAGGTACAGAATGTGACCAATTTTTCAATTCTAGGAGTATTGAGAGTTAATATTTACATTTACAGTATTTGGTCTTATCCATAGCAAATTACATTTATCTTTTTTCATATAACTGAGCAATTGGGGCTAAGTGGCTTGATGGTGCTGGGAATCGGAACCCCGGTCTTTCTGGCATTAGTCCAACTACTTAATCAATAAGCCACCATTAACTTCCCGAGTTAATATAATCTATCAAGGAAAAATGTAATGAAATTGAAGCTATTATGTATTCAAGGCTACATTAAATCTACCCCAATCAGTACAACTAATAAATAAATAAATAAAGCAGATCTTCAATTATTAACTTTTTTTAACTGTCTGAGCTACAGACATTAAAGCCTCCAAACCTTTTAAAAAGTTTTTTTCATTTTATTTACTCTTCTGGAAAGGGCTGTGTAAAAAAATACAGATACAGCTAAGGATATCTTTTTTTCTATGCCAGTGTATCGATATTCTAACCTTTACTATTGATACAGTGCACATCAAACTACTAATTCTCCACTCCTGTAGTTGCTGAAAATAATATTCTAAAAAATATGGGCATCCTTATATCTGTTGTATTTTTAGCTATTTATTTTGCATTCTTATTTATTTTTTTTAAGCATTAAAATATGTATTGCAATACATAACGTGACCCATGTGTCATAATATGCATTACATAGTGAGGCCCTTGCCTTTGTTACAGACTCCTATTTTAGTGATGGTCAGTAATTGTTCATGTATTTTAGTTATTATTTTAGTTTTTGATTCTATAAATAAGCAAGGGTTCGGTCAGCCCCTGTGAAGGGCTTGTGTAGTTTTAATGTAGCCTTATGTAGGTCATGCTTATTTTTTCTGGGGTTATTACAAGGTTTATAAGGTTTGTAATAGTATTTTTTTGCTAGTCACATGTGTAAATTCTTTTGTCGGAAACTGGTCACCTGACCCTCAGATTCATATGTGGTTTCTCTCCAAACTGTTGATACAAAAGTCAGAAATGTCTTGAGTGTCTTTGCAGGTTGAAGCATTACATTACTTCTTCACTGGAACTAGGAGACTCAAACACTGTTTCAGCATGACAATGATACTGAGCACAACCGCTAAGCTCCATTATCATGCTTTGTTATTATTAGAGTGAAAAAAAACCCACACGTGTTTGAAAGATATCTGATATTTAAGCTTTAAATTGTAGTGGAAAATTGTTGGAGAGTAAATCTGGAATAAGTTGCAATAACACATATGAATCTGACCACAAACATAGTGTATAATATATAATTATTTTATAAATCCTACAAAAAGTCAGAAGTGAAAGACTGTTTATGTTAATTATTATCTGACCTCCGTGTGCTCAAGCTACAAATAAAATTGGTGTCTCAGGGGTGATTATCGAAAAGCTAGCTAGGCTTGTTATGTGAAGATGGCATGGACAGCATGTGAACTAGCGGCATGGACTAAATAAGATTACAATACTATAATACATGCAGTGCTGATGAAAAGAAGGGGAGTACTTTGTTTTTAAAAGATGTTTAGGTAGGTGAAACATGTTAACCACTCACTACTGCATAATAAGTATCACCCAACAAGACCTGGTGGTTTGGAGAAACTCTAATTTAATCATTTAGCCATCACAACCTAGTCTTTTTTTTTAATTTGAAAATTATTCAGTTTCCTGTTTCACATTAACATGTGGATATTAAAGAACAGAATGTTTATTTATTTACTATAAATTTCTATTGTATGCATATGACATAACTGCCTTTAAGCTCATTTTAAAGAAAATAAGCTACTTGGTTCAACCGCTTGTGCTGCTTAGCAGTCATGTTGATGTAATATTATATTGATTCTAATATAATGGGTTTTAACTAGCTGGAGGTCAGAATTTCAGTTACGATCTTTAGCTAAAACGCAGCGTAATAGCAAAAGCATGCACAAAGGATGGTTCACTCTCAGTGCCAAACACACACTGACCTGAAATGTATTTTGCTCCAATTAACATACACATGCTACCCAGAATGAAAAAGCCCAGGGGAACACTACTGAAGAAAGTAGATTCCTCTGGTGGTTGTCCAAACCCCAGGTCCATTTCATGCAACATTAAGAGGAGAGAAAGGAAACACTTTGTAAGCAACTGCTGATTTGGGTGGATTAAGCAACATTTTGAACGTTTCTAAATAAAAACCCTTACGTGAGGGTCGGATCTTTGTTTAAGGTGATTAAAACAACAATAATTTCCTCTTTGATGATAAATCATAAAGATAATTTTTTTTAATGTTAGGTAAAAACTATTAGTACTTAATTAATACTTAATTATTATTAATAAAGCACATGAGATGAGGAGACATAATTATTTCATGCAAATTAAATAAAATCTGTCCCAGCAGGAATTCACTATTTTGTGAGCACCAATATAAGCCAGCAAAACCTGTGATGCTTAAAAGAGTCTGGTTTCAGGCTAAGACACATTGCGTGATAGCTTCACAACCTGTGATTTAGCCAAACCCATTAAAAAAAAGTTATTACATACATGCCTTAACCGGTAAAAGTTTCAACATTTCAGATAGTTGTACAAGTCTTTACACCCCCCCCCCCCCCAAAAAAAAACAAAAAAAACAAAAACAACACAGTAAAATCCTGTGAAAAAGGACTGTGAAGTGTTACAGTTTAGATTGTGTTATACAATATATAGGCAAAGTTTTTGGACACCTCCCCAGCATACCTATATTTTTGTATATAAAAATATGCAACATATATATGTTGTACCATTGCATTGTTACTTATTGCATTGTTATTACTAAAACCAAAGGGACCAAACACTGTTCCAGCATGACAATGACCCTGAGCACCAATCCTCTGAGCTCTATAAAGACATGCTGTGCTGCAGTTGAAGTAGAAGAACTTTACTCTCCTGCATAGGATATTTATAACATATACATAATGGATTTGATGCCCAGATGTCTCAACACTTTTGTCTATATAGTCAGTTTACCCTATAATATTGTTTTGTATCCCCCCCACCCCAGTTTGAATTGATTAATTTGAAAAAAAAAAAAAAGAAGCACAAAGGTGGAGGCACAAACCGTTTCCGTTGTTGATTGCATCTGTAGTCTCCCAATTCATGGATCTCTGGACAGCTTTCTTCCAGCGAGCGTAACGGAACTCGCTCTCTATTTGGAAAGAGAAAACCCCCCACAGATTTCACAAGTTTTCATGAGCAAAAAAATACTAGAAAATCAACAATAAACAGTTACTTTCGATCCAGAAAAGCCAAGATGTAGAATGTGATAGCTTTTCCCAGCACCGTCAAGTTGCCACTGTTGAGCGCTTGAGCAAGGCCATTAACCCCTAACTGACTGCTTAGTTGTTGTTTTTTCAATAAATACAAGTCACAATGGATAAGGGTTTCCACCAAATGCTTGCAATTTCTCAATAAATCTATTCGCTGAATATTATTATATTCCTTAGCTACGCTAGAACACATCTATTTCTCCTCGATTAAAAAGTTGTCTTTGCTGAAGCGGTCATACCCTCTGGGTTGATTTGAGGTTCAAATTTCTCAGAGGTAACATCACTGAGATCTTCAGGATTTAAGCTCCACACACTGACACCCTCAGCAGCTCCTGCTGCCATGGCTGCACCAAGAGCAGTAGTCTCTGGCATGGACGGCTTCACTGCAAGCGCACACACACAAAAAAAATAGAATCTGGGTGCTGCTGCCTTTATCCACTACACTACGGTGATGGCCATCTATTGAAAATACATACTGATATAAATCAGTGGTACAATTATTGCTAAAGAGAAAACTATATTCACTTTCGAAATTGTATACTTCTATACTATCTAGTGAAACTGAGTATGCAATGCAGGTAGTATATCTGAAAACGTATTATGCAAAATGATGATCTACTGCTCCCCCCGAATTTTTAAATATGTATGCGATGCACACTTAACTATCCTATAATGCTGCACGAGGGAAGCCTCATTGTATGCAGTACAGATATGGCATGGTACTTAAAGAAAAAGAAATAAAAAAAATCGAACTGTAAATCAATGCTGCCCTGATACTGTATGATTTAACTGAAACTAAGCATTGCAAATTAACCATACATATAAAAATATCATTGCAACACCGATGATGTACTGTACAAAAAGCTAAATTGTTAATGTGTGACAGCTAAATATATATAAAAAACTAAATTCACAGCCCTGATTTAATTAAAATCATATTCTGTGTAAGAAATAATCATTTTTTCAGCTATTTAGTGAAAGAATGTCAAGCTATTCGTTGATAAACTCACTCTTCTGAAATTTTCCCTCTGACACAGGATTTTATTGAGTTTTAAAGAAAACTGTTTAACAGAAACTTGCACATCAATCACACAAACTTACCTACTGGAATGCAGAGAATATCCGCCTGGAGCTGCATGAGAAGTCTGTTTGAGGTCATGCCTCCATCCACCTGCAGTTGAGTTAGAGGAATCCCACTGTCCTGATTCATCGCATCCAGGATCTAAATCATGGATATGAATCAAGATCCATTTCACTGATTTCACATATACAGGGTTTTCTAATATCAGTGTATTTGTGACTAAATTGCTGAATATAAAACTGTGGTAGAAGTTAAGTAGTTTTTTCACAGAGGATACCTCTCGTGTTTGAAAACAGACTGCTTCAAGAGCAGCAAAGGCCAAGTGACTCTTGTTCGTGAACTGAGTTAAACCGCAGATTATCCTGTTTAAAAAAAATTCCAAACTTTATACTTCTTTTTATTAAAAATATAGGCTATAACATTCTTTCAATGGCTTAAAATACGTAGGTTTACCTGTATTAGGATTTAAATATATTTTATCACATAACTGTTAAATTCCTTTTAAAGAAAGAGTCTAACTTGCCCTCGGGCACTTGGTTCCCAGTAGGGGGCATAGAGACCTGAAAAAGCAGGAACAAAGTAACAGCCGTATGATGTTCCAACACTAGCAGCCAGGTTTTCTGTGGAGAAGAAAACATGCGGACAGTGGTGCAAGGGTTAAAATTACACAACACTTGCAGTCATCTATCTATCTATCCATCTAACACATACTGGGATTACTCATTTTACCCAAGGCCAATAAACATAATTATCTTCTCTTCGGTTGTGGCAATTTTAGCATTAAATTCGTGTTTAAAGACTTAAATGAAAGTAAATAAACAGGGCTTTAAAAATAGCAGTTTTACCAAACTTACTTAGAATATATAAACACTTAAATTCTGTGTCATCTTATTCCAACAGAGGTTAAATAGTTTTCCCCTGTAAGCACTTATAAAACCTAATAGAAAAGGGTTAATATTGGGGCTGTAAATTAACGAGGAACTAATAATACGATATTATATGGAAATACAATAAATAAATAATTAAATAAATAATCTAAAAATGTAAAAGCTGGATGTGCTCTTATTTTTTTTCTTTATGTTTTGCTTCTCAGACACCCTAAGGGTTTTAATTTAAGTTTTGCACAGCCCTAGTTAATATATGGTAAACCTAGTGATTTTCTTTAGCTATAAATGTCACTTTCATCCACTGCCCAACTTACCGAGCTCAACAGAACTTTGAATGATCCCAAGGTTATCCTTTAACCAGCGCACCACCGCCCCTGCTATAGCAACTGAACCCTGGGGGGAGGGGTGGGGGATAAGAGAGAGATCATGTTTTTTTTAAATAAATTATATATATATTATTATATATATGAACAGAATTATGAATGTTACCTCTAAGGCATAGCAGGCTGGCTTGTCTCTCCCCAGTTTATAAGCCACTGTCGTTAAGAGGCCGTGATCTGACATTACCGGCTGTGAAAAAAAAGAAAAACAGCTTAAGGTTGGGTGGGAAGGGGTGGGGGTGGTTGTGGAGTATTCGGCACCTACAATTTGCAGTAAATGAGGAATGAGGAGTACCTTTGTTCCCGTGTTTCTAAGCAGAAAGCAGCCGGTCCCGTAACTGTAAGAATGAATAGTTGGTCATACCACCAAATTTACAAGATGTCACAGCATTTTGTACCTCTGTGGCAAGCATTTTAAAAGACGTTTCCACAATTTTGATTGAACCTGCTGTAGTCTAGTGTTTAATAGTTTTAATGGTGTAAATCTTTGCAAGCCGCAGTTTTGGACATAATGACAGTCTCTTTTCTGGATAAACTGGTTCGAAACCTTTTAAAACTGAAGCCCCCCAAACCTGTCCTGTTACCTGGCACTCCTTATCCATCATAGACAGATAGCTAGATAGACAGACAGATCGACAGACAGATAGACAATTGATCGAAAATGTTTCTAAATTTGAAACGATATAAAAATATATAAATAATTTAATGTGATGTAACATGTAAACTGAAACTTGGGGGCGTTTCGCTAACTTCGCTAACTACGCTAACTTCGCTAACTACTGTGAATTAATAGGGTACCTGCACAGTTCAGCAACCTGCAGTCATTCAATCATCTTCTATACACGCTTATTTCCATACTTTTTTAAGGTCACGGGGGTCTGCTGGAGCCTATTCCAGCACACACATGGCGAAGGGCAGGGGGTACACCCTGGACAGGTCTCCAGTCCATCGCAGGGCCACACACACAACCACACACACTCACATTCACTCCTATGGGCAATTTTAGAGTCATCAATTAAACTATTGCACATGTTTTTGGACAGTGGGAGAAAACTGGAGTACCCAGAGGAAATCCACGCAAGCGCTAGGAGAACATGCAAAGTCCGCACAGAAACACCCCGTGCCCAGGATTGGAACCCAGGACCTTCTTATTGTGAGGCGACCATGCTAACCACTACGCCACCGCACCGCCTTGGTTTTGTCTATGACAAAACCAATTAAAAACTGACATACAGGACGACTCATCCCGAGTTTTAAATCAATCCATTATTCCTCAGATTTTAGAGTAGGATTGTAGAAATCTTTTAGAATGTCAAAATTTGTCTCGGACGACCAAAATCACACAGTCCATCACAGTTAATTACAAAGTCACTAAGCCTGACCTATGACACCATTTCACCAAGCAGCAACCTGTTAAGACCTGTTAGACAAATTATAAGACATACGTGTTTTTAGCCTGGCCATCCTGAAAGCACATCTGTCCCACAAGAGCTGCAGATTGGTCCCCTAGACACTTTAGTTAAACAGAAAAAAAACCCATCATGCTGGTGTTGTACAGTTATTGAAAGTTTAACTAAAATGAAAAAAAAGAAAGTGCAAAGTTACCCCTGATATTGGAACACCAGTCAGTGGACCAGATTTCTGCAAGTAAAAATATAATAATAAATTAGTGACTTCACTGTCAATCATTTAAGAAGAGCCTCCACCAAGAATCTGTGAAGAGCTTACATAACTAATTATAGCAAGCCATAATCAATTCTGCATTTATGTTTCTGAGCCAAAATAAACTGAATAAAGTGAGCATGCAGAGATACGAAGAAGAGAGCTACAGTACAGCCACCAGTTAAGAAAGTGTTGCAGAAGAGCAACAAAATCCTCAGGTGTTGTTTATAAAGCCAGCTCTCAGTCTAGTGGCCAACAGCGGGAAGTTTCAATTTAACAGCATTCAGCTAGTGCACTGTGTGAGGAGAAAACACCGTTTAGCACATTTCCAACAACCAGTCAATCATTTCCAAGACCTGCTGGCAATGAAAAGTTGCTGGCAATGAAAGTTTAAACCTTGCAGAATCATCAATTGCAAAATAACAAGTGTAATTTTTTTTATTGCTTTGTGATCTCTTCAACAGACATTTATACATTTCCCATAAAAACAACAGAATGACAATTTAACTAATTATCCTCCTTAAATTGTATGTGTTGCATATGTTTTAGGTACTGGTGCACCTTTTACAATAGTGGTTTGCAGGTCTTTAGTGTAAAAAGATGGATCTTAACAGAAAAGAGACAAATATGCAAAAAAGGACCCTCAAAGGGATCACTGGATGCCCGTTTTCCCCTAAGTTGATGATTCTTTAGAATCTTAAAAGAAAGGTATAATGTACATTAAGATAAAAAAAATCAATTATACCACCAACTTTCCCTAGTCTAAATCAGCACTGTTGACATGTTACTATAAAGGCTAATGAGTGCTGTTCTGTGGGATATTTTCACTTCTCCTTTACTTATATCTGAATGAATTTTATTTATAACAGATAACAATATAAACCATCTACAAAATAAGCATTATCATAGTTTTACCATGTTATCTTTCCCTACAACATGCAAAGTATTGTTTATTATAAACATGCGATTATGAATTACTGTCACAGCCACGCCAGGTTCCACAAAGAACCAGATGCGCCCTTGTCTAAACATTAACCAGATACACCTGCATTTAATCAGTTGATCAAAATCTGCTCCAGCATCAAAATAATGACCCAAATGGCATTGAATCTGATCTCCAGCCCAACTACAGTGGAAAACCTGCCAAATTAAAACAAATACTAGCCCAGAAATGATCTTCATCCATCTCACCATTTTCATGTCATCCCACTGTCCTATCAATTAGAGCTGTGCGATGCTAAAGAAATATGCAATAGTGTGCTGAAAAATGCAATATTTGATATAGTTTAATAATATTTGATATACAAACATTGGTTTCTTTCCCTGTGTTTGAATATTTTTCTAGATTTGTAGGGTTTCCACTTTACCTTGCCAATCGAGATTTACATCCCATCATTTCTTTTAAAGCCCAAATACTGTTACATTTACAGCGGCTGTGGGTGCCTTATCAAGATCAGCTCGCTATTAAAGCTTTAAGGAAAAATGATTTAGAAAAAAAAATAATAAATTAAAAAAAAAGAAGGGTGGATCTTGATCTTTTTGATTAGAGGGTGGTTGCGTACACTTGCTGCCAAAACCTATTTCAGTTCAAACAACATTTCAAAGAAAAAGTGCAGGTTCTCTTCAACGTACCCTTTAGTAACCATCCCATAACAAAAGAAGTTGTTGTTCATCAACAAGTAATAACCGTATGAAAACTTCTGAACTGGTCCATTTTTATAAATATGGTATGCAAACTATAAATTACAATATATAAATAAATATTAGCGCCAAGTAGATTCTGCAAGGTTTATGTAAACTCGAGACCTTAAATGTATCTATCCAGTTCTGGTCAATATTACGCTTGGGTATATTGCATAATCTTTTGTGTGGTTGTAATCTTCAGACAGGATGTCCAAAATTACACAACAAGTAGACAGATTTTTCTCAAATTAACCACTCTTTGGTCAAAAAAAAAGTTCCAGGAATTAACAAGTGGTTAAGGTTGAACTGCTAGATTGGAATATTGTTGCTTCAACTACTAGAACTACCAAGCTGGCACTGCTGGGCCTCTAAGAAAGTCTCTTACCCGTGGATAAGGATGTATGGCGAAAATGCTAAAAATGTAATTAGGACGTCAGAAAGTGATTGGTTTACAAAATTAGCTATTTAAGCATTTGCAGCATTTGTCAGACATCCTTATCCAGGGCGACTTATCTTTCTCTTTCCTACAACTAAGCAATTATAGGTTAGGGGCCTTGCTCAGGGACATAGCAGTGGCAACTATGCGGAGCTGGAAATCGAACGCTGATCTCCCAACAAGAGATACCATGAAGATTAGGTTTTTCAATGACTGACATTTGAAAGGTTCTTAGGACCTTCAATCGGGTAGCCAGTCTGCTCTTTGTAAATATTAAAGACAACAGTTAGAGAATGTATAAAAACTTTGAGTCAATAATAACAACTGGGAAATCTTTTTTTTTAAGTTTTGTACATCACTGACAAAAATAAGATAAATTTTCTTAATTTAAATTTCTTTCTTGGATTTACAGCAATACATTTATACAACGACATATATAGGTAGTTCTATATATTGAATAGTAGGGCAGGAATCAGTGACCAGAACTGTATACTCGTACTCAGATTATTGAACCTTAAGGCAGCAGAGTTTTTTTGTTGGATATGTACCACTAGATGAAATGGGATTTAAAAAAAAAACCTTAAAGCCAACCTGGGGAAGGGAAAAGAGATTCGTTTTTTCCCCAGAAATAACAGCGTCAATAATATTAGTCCTACTCACCAGACTAGAACTGATTTTCTATCAGAAAGCCCAAAAAGGATGAAGACACAAAGGGTTTGATTGTAAGAAAAAATAAGAGAATCTTCCACAATGATTTTTTTTAACAAATTAAAATCGGCAACGTGTTGCTTTTCATTTTAATAAAATTAAAGAATAAACGTCCAATTTTTAAATTTTTTTTTGCCTGCCAACATTATTGTAGACTAAATATTTTCTTTTATAATAATAATCAAAAAAAAGGTTAAAATAGTAATTATACAGTTGATTACATAAGTATTCACACCCAGTGCTTTAATACCTGGAATAAAACAAATTGTATTGGAATCAACACGATTAGACCTGATTTAGAGGTTCTATAGCAATAAGGATGACATTTTTTTTCAAACTACACAGACTTAGATATATCCAATATAACATAATTCTATGGACATCCGTGATGTAGGATTTTCAATAAAGTTTATTTAAGTTCCAGGTTGTAACACTCACCGAACAAGAAAATGTTTTAAGGTGTAAATACTTATGAACAAACGTTAATAATATTGAAAGACATTGCTGATCTTACCATTAAACCGTAGATCTCTGAGGAACTCCTCACTTTTGGCAGAATCTCCATGGGAATGCCAAAATAGCTGGAACAAAAGACAAACAATACAGCTATGAAAATTCTTCACCTTTTTTCAAATGTCAAATGTTGCCTTCGTTAGCAGCACGAGTGTGTTGAATTTTCTTTGTGTGCATGTGTGTGTGTGTGTGTGTATGTCGTTTACGTGCAAAGGTCTGGATCCCAGTTCATAGTGTGTATATTAAAGAGCATGGTCCTGCTTGCGTTGGTAACATCTGTAACATGGACACCTCCTTTCTTTCCACCAGTGAGGCACTGATGAGTGGCAAGAATGTGAGAGACATTTAGTAACCAGATAATGCAATGAAAGCCAACTGGGACATGCTGTTTTTTGACTTACAGCTCCAATTCTTAAACCAAGCCAGAAAACATTAAAAAATTTAAATGTAGCTGTAGTGGTATGAGAACATTGTCAATCACAAAAAGGGAAAACGGGGTGGGGGGGGCATTGGTAGCTCAAATAGTTAAGGCACCAAGTTTTTAAATGAAAGACAAGTCTGTTACTGTTGGGTCCTTAAGAAAGACTCTTAATCCTTCCTGCTTCACGGCACTGTATTATAGCTAGCCCTGTGCTTTGGCTCCAATTTTCTAAGATGGGAAGTGTGAAAACCACACAAAAGTAATGGGCTTGGACAAAAAAAAAGTCTAAACAATTATGTCATCATCGCTGGTTATTTTAAATGTTATTTTCTTCTGCAGATCACTCACCCATATAAGCCAGGAGTCGACGGTGCCAAACATGGCTGTGTGTGAAAGCACGGCCTTGCGCACCTCCTCTATGTTGTCCATTAGCCAGCGTAGCTTCACTGCACTGAAATACGTGCTGATGGGAAGACCAGTCTTGTGCTGGAAAGAAAAAGGTAATACAACTTCAAGGGCTTTTTTGTGGCTTGACCTGTTGACAGTGTGTAAAATATATGTCTTGCATATATTTCTGTATCAAATCTACTAGACTGAGCAGTGTTGCCTTGGCTGCATGTATTGGGTCAGTATCATGCTGGATTTTAGTGCCTTATATTGTAATGTGTTACCAATTGTTTTATGACTGTACCCATGTTCCCAGCAGCCTTGAGATCACTGAAAACATCCTCCAGTGTATTTCCGAGCTGATTACTTACCGTTTGTGTTAACTGAAACACCAGATCTTGCACGGAGGCCAAGGGAGATTGACAGTTACTTTGTTTCTTTCAATTAGTGAATAAACGGTTGCTACCTTCTCACTCGAGTTGCTTGACAATTGTAGTCCATTCCAGCCTTGTGTAGGTCTACAATCTTGTCCCTGACATCCTTGGACAGCACTTTAATCTTGGCCATGGTGAAAAGTTTGGAATCTTAATGATTGATTGCCTCTGTGTCTTAAATACAGACAACAAGCTAAGATACTCTGTTTTCCTGGATGTTTTTATTGTTATCCTGTCTCTCAATGTTTGAATAAAGCCACCATTAAAATTCTAGACTGATAATTTCTTTCCTTACTGAGGAAACATACAAAATCAGCAAGGGATCAAATATGTAATAAGGTTGTTTTTTTAAATATCATTGTGTTAAGATAAAGAGGTCTATTACTCTAAAAACTGGGGGGGGGGGGGAGAAAGTTGGATAATAAACTCAATAGTCACTCATTCAGAGCTGTCCTTCAAGTGTATTGTTTATCCTGCTGTGTATTATAAGTGTGATCCTTCTGGTTTGACCGGTCACATACTTGTCAAAGGTTAATGTTGTATGCTTGTTTACATGGCCTTTTTTTTCTTTAAATGGGAAGGTGCCCAATTTGTTGCTTGCAATGAACGTACTTGAAATTAGACAGATTATTCTGTACACCCATCCCATGACGCCTAACATTTTTACATCTGGGCAATTGGATGTAAAGGGTCTTGCTGAGGAGCCAAATAGTGCCTGCATGGTGGTACTTGAAATGAAACCATGATCTTCCAATGAGCAGTCCGATGCCTCAACCACTGCACTGCTACTTCCAGACTTATAAACGTGCTGCTCTGCAACATTTTATTTTACTGGTTTCTGTCTGCGTCCAAAGGGCTGCTACTTAATCCTTAATCAGATTTGTGTGATAAAGACAGGGATAAAAACAAAAGACTTGTTTGTCTGTTTCAACCAGGTGCATCTTATAAATGTCAACAACTAAAACCAGCTACAAATAGAATAATTATTATTATATACAGTAAAGATCTTAAAGAGAGAATGTAATCAATGCAATATAGGTAAATAAACAGGAGGATGTATTTTAGTTTAGTAATCAGGTTATGAAGCGAGTGCAGGCAGGCTGAAGAAATGTCTGATGCATGATGTGTAACAGATAAGTATCAGTAACAATTAAGGAGTACAAGACAAATAGCACTGAGGAGGAGAGGCAGGAGGCAACTGTAGAGCTGAAGATGTTAAGATTTGCATCTCTCTGGGAGTGATGTGGTCTCTGGGAGAAAGTTTAAACATATGCAGAGGAGGATTATTGGAAATATAACGAGTAGAATGTTTGACATGGAGCTGGAGGCAGGAAATGAGGCTAAGGAGGAATTATAAAGATGTGATAAATAATGACTTGAATTTAGATGGTGTAATTTAAGAGGATACAAAGAAGGTGGTAAGTGAAGGATTATGCATTGTGGTGACCCCTGAAGGGAACAGCTGAAAGAAGAGATTATGTCAAGCATGACTAAGCCATGCATTTATTTTTTCATTCTTTGTCAAGTTCATTCATTCATACTCTATAAACAGTTATGCCATATTTTTTTTCTCTTTTGGTAAACAGGTTTCCACATTACCCATAATGCTGTTTGATTACCTGCCAATAATAATACTTCTTGTGAAAATTGATCTTTACCTCTCTACCTAAAGAGGATGATGCTGCAGCACTTTAATCCTTGGCTGCACCCAGTTTTTTTATTGCTCTAACTATGCAGGCTCCATAAACTAGTAAAGATTTAAAGTGACAGCACTCGATCCAAACCAACCTTCACCCTCCTTAAGATGTTCTTACCTTCAGGTGATTTTTGTTCCTGCCCGGTGTGCTTTTGATAAGACGCTCCACAGTGGACTGCGTGCGCAGGTCCAGCCACACTGCACAAATACATCAAGACTTTCCTCGGTGCACACTTATTATTTGATTAATTTTATCTTATCACCCAATTTTACTTACCAACTGCATTGTACAGCGGCTCGCCAGTTTCTTTGTCCCAGACCAATGTGGTCTCTCGCTGATTGGTCACACCGATGGCTTAATGAATATAGAAAAGCTCTATAATAATTATTGCATCAACGGTGTATAGAATATTCATTCATTCATCTTCTATACCTGCTTATTCCCTAGCTCTACTACACAGGGCAAAAGACATGGGTACACCCTGGACAGATTGCCAGTCCATCGCAGGGCCACATATAGACACACAACCACACTCACTCACCTTCACTCCTATGGGCAATTTAGAATCACCAGTCAACCTAATGTTTTTAGACTGTGGGAGGAAACCAGAGAAACCCAGGGTAAACCCATCTAAGTGTGGGTAGAACATTATATGTGGGTAGAAATACACAGTAAGACCAGGAAGAGGCATAGGTGCTAACCACCATAACAATTTATTACAATTTTTAAAATATATTTAAAATATATTTAAAATATAAAATATACCTAAATAGACAACAGAAGGACAGAGGTTATGCACGTAAATGTGGTTTTCTCAGGGAACAAAACGGGCGGTTCAAAAACTTACTTGTTTTATCTTCAGCCAAAAAAACATGTGAAATCCAATCTGCCCCCAGGGTCGGGTAAAGAAGTAACAGTATATAAACGTGTTGTGCCATGATATTTAATGATGCATTCATTAGTAGAGACCTTAAATCACTATGTATGTTCCTCTGGATAAGAACGTCTGCGAAATGCTGTAAATATATACATCACATTTTGTGCAGGCAGGCATCCTGGCAACATAGCAGCATCTACGTAACGCAGGATGTTTCCCTTCAGAAACTTGAGCTGCAACACGACTATTCGGTACAAAAATATTCATGCCCACATAGCACCAATGTGATAAAAAAACAAATAGACATGGAAAGGACCAGCCTCTTGCCTTACACATGTCCACCAGAAATACCCTAAAGTACAGGGGCTCGGAGGTCAGCATACCTAATCGAGTTTGGGGCCTCATAAGTTAGAGAGATGGTCTTGACCACCATCCACTTGGTTTGTGACCAGCATCCCTTTCTTGGCCACACCAAAAACAGACAAATAACAGGTTTATAACCTTTCCACAAGGCAACTCTGTGCATGTCCCTGAAAGGAGAATATCGAAGCTAGCAGACCAATAGGACAGTGCACCACCAAAGGCACTTTTAATACCCTGGCCAGGGACCATATCCAGGTCCCATGATATTACCCTCAGTTGCTGTGCAGGCCTTAGTCCTCCTGAGCCACAAAGAAACCGCTTAACAAGTGGTTTTCTGTCCAACGATTTACCACCCAAAGAGGCATAAAAGGCATGTTTGCCATGTCTACTGTTAGGGTAGAAGGCGTCAACCTTGATAAGAAACATTCTTGCAGCAACTCCAGCATTAAACCAACCGGACAATTAACTTTGTCCTGCTGCACCAGAAAATTAATAGTTTTAACTCCGGTTGTTATAAAAATCTTTTGACTAAATGTTATCTTATAATTGTGTATGTTTTTCTATAAGAATGCTATGGTTTTATTTTATCATGGTCCTATTTAGGCTTTATAACCAGCTAAATTAGGCGGATACACAGATAAAGCAGAAAAAAGTTGCAAGATTGACAGCAAGTCAAATTAACAGGCCCACACATTCAAAGCCCATCCACAGGAAACACATTAAGTACCTTTAATATTGGAGATGTCAATGTTGAGCTGAGTAAGTTTCTCACAGGTTCGGTCCATGCACTCGTACACGGACTGTAGAATCTCCTTGGGGTCCTCTTCCACCCAGCTGCAGAGCGGAAGTCAACTAACATTATTTAAGTTTCCTTCTTACTAATGAAAATGCGGAATTTTAGGTGCTTATTATGGTTAGGAAACCAGGTGTGCAAATACTCACCCCTCTTTAGGAAAACTTTGCTGAATCTCGACTTGATGGTGACTGAGCAGCTCTGCAGTTTTTGCATTAAACACCTGTGTTTATAAAAAAAAAAAAAAAAAAAAAAAAAAAAAGAAAAAAAAAAGAATGTTTTTTACATAATTTCCCCATGCATCATAAACCATGCGGGTTCCAGCAAATACATACATCAAGTTAAAATTCATAAATATCTCTTTTTTTTTTAGGGTCATAAGGGTCTTGTGGAGACTATCCCAGCTCTCTGAAGGGCAAGGAGTGGTACACTCTATGAGCAATTTAGAACCTGATGTAAACCCTCTCAAACACAGGAAGAACATGCAAACCCCTACTTACACTCACACTTGTGGGTTTAATTGTTAGCACCACCCACTTGTCACTGCTGGGGCCCACAGTGTAATGCCCGATGAGATAAATGTAAGTAGCTCTGAATAGGGGCATCTGCCCAGGGCTAGAAATGTTACTGTAACTATAACAGTAGCTCCTTTGTAGGGTTGGACCAAATAGGCTATAGACCATGCCCACATACGAGTGGGTCTTGGGTGACATTAACAATACACCAGTTGTCCTTCCGAAGACTGTTGTTCATTATTAAACAAGACATATCAGAAACATCCCACAAGACCTGCTGTAACCTCTAACCTTTATAATTAGGTAGTGATGCAATTTTTTACCTCATTTGTCAGTGGCCTTAATGTTATAACATTGTTGCAATCTATTTATACACCATACCAGCCAGTTTTCCATCCCTAAAGCAGGAGACATGCTGAGGAGCGCCCAGACTTGGCAGTGTGAGATGCCTATAAAGCTCAGGAGAACTGTGTGTGTGTGTGTGTGTGTGTGTGTGTGTGTAAATGACTTCACTGACATGTACAGCGTGTCCTGACGCCAGTGTGTCATAGCGTAACTAAATAAATTCACACAAGGTATTGTCAGGGTGGCGGCGGGGGTGGATTGTTTTGTCCTAAACAGCATTCAAAGTGTGTTTAGGAACTTTATTCAATTTGTTTTTTTATTTCAGTTTAAAGTCAAATAATAAAAAATATATTTCTAAAATGATTTTGTGTATGCAGTTAATAAAGTCAAATAATAAAAAATATATTTCTAAAATGATTTTGTGTATGCAGTTAATTGGGGCAGAGGGTATGGTGTAAATTTGTTGATTAGGTTCAACCCCGACCAGTACCACCAAGAAAAAACAGATAGACCTGGATTTAAGACCCACCAGCACCAAGGAAGAATAGGACAGTCTGGGACACTGCCACTGCTGGCACCTGGAGCAAGACCCTTACCACTTCCTGTTCCAGGGAGAAACTGTATCTGTATCTTTAGCTCATAGTCTTAGATAGCTCATAGTCTTAGAATAGGACTAGTTAATCGTTGACTACCCAGAGCCCAGGC
>JAOTQW010000020.1:1784465-1795305 GCA_026260075.1 Sisor rabdophorus
TTTGTGACAATTACCATTGTAAAAAGCGCTATACAAATAAAACTGAATTGAATTGTATCATAGCCGACCCTGCACTCTGTCCCCAACCTTCCAAAATGTGATATAGTAAAATGTTTTTCTTTGTATATGTTGTACGGTGTTTACGATATAACTGGCAACCTGTCCAGCGTGTGGCCCTGCCTTTTACCTTATATGCACTACTAAGCTCCATCAAACCCACGGGACCCCTAGTTAAGCATTAGCAGGTAGAAAAGATAAATAAAAGAATGACTGAATAAAATAAATAATTAATTTGATAGTTTTTTTGTCTAAAAAAAAAAAAAGCTCAAAATGTTAGTTCTTCGACAGCTTAGTGGTGCAAGTGGTTAGCACAATAGCCTCATCGCAAGAAGGTTGTGGGTTTGATTCCCGGGTCTTTCTGTGTGGGGTTTGCATGTTTCCTCCTGGTACTGTGGCTTCCTCCCACAGTCCAAAAATATGTATATTCAGTTGATTGGTGATTCAAAAATTCCGACTAGGAGTGTCTGCGTATGTGTATGTGTGTGTGTGGCCCTGCGATGGACCTACTCCTGACTGTCGCCCTATGTGCACTGGGATAGGCTCCAGCAGACCATCATGACCCAGATACACGGGAATAAGCAGGTATATAAGATGAATGAATGTTAGAACTTTTTAGATATGATGAATATAAAAACATTTTTTATAGCCTTTAAGCTCCTAAAGCATTACAAGATAGTAAAATATGTTTAACTTAATATGTTTTACATTTGCAGTAAAAAGAAAACCATGTGAGAGTCTTGTGTGTCCTATTATTAAACTACCTGGTCATATCCAGCTGAGAAAGGAAAGGTCAGTCGTCTATTAATAAAGGGGCTTATTTCAGATAGCTTATAATAATACATTTATTCATTCATTCATTGTTCTTCTTCTATAGAAGCTTAATCCCTATCTCAGTCACAAGGGTCTGCTGGAGCCTATCCCAGTGCACACAGTAGACCCGGTCGCCAGTCCATAGCAGGATATAGACAAACAACCACCACACATAGACAAACAACCACACACTTACACGAATGGGCAATTTAGAATCACCAATTAATTCAAAGTACCTGTTTTTGGACCATGGGAATAACCAGAGAACCTGGAGTACAGCCACGGAAGCACAAGGAAAACATGCAAACCAGGAATTGAACCCGGGATCTTCTTGCTGTGAAGCAACTGTGCTAACCACATATTCCCTAACCCAGGGTCACAGGGGTTTGCTGGACAGGTCACCAGTCCATCACAGGGCCACACATAGACAAACCACCACACACATTCACACTTATGGGCAATTTAGAGTCACCGATTTATCATAACACACACACACACACACACACACACACACACTGTAAGCTAACAAGGACACCCAGGACTCAACAGTAAACGGAGCTAAAATCCAGCGACTCTCATTCATATCCCAAATGCATCTTACCAAGAACCGAGTGGAACTGGTGCCTTGGTCGATCGCAGCGACAAGCGGTCCGAGCAGAATCCTGTCAGACGACGCGGCCATCGTGCCATTCATTGGGGACTTTTGGCAGAAACGTGTGCTTAAGTTGACAGACCGCACTGCGCATGCGCACCGCGGCTGGTCTATGACGCACGTGGGCGGAAATAAAAGGATAGCGGCTCTATGCAGTTCCGTTTCCATGACACTGGAATGTGATTGGTCAGAAAGCGCCACTCCGACTCCACGCAGAAACTGCTGATTTGACGGTGCTGTGAGGTCACATGTTCGTTTAAATTGTGACAGAGGCGCACTCGTTTCTATAGCAACAGCACTTGCTTTTATAGAACATCCGTCAACGTTAATGTTGCTGTCATGACACACGCTGTCACTGAATATTTTTCAAATAGTTTTAAATATTGTTTTATTTCTCAATAATTCCATTAAAATATTTAAATAAATAAATTAAAATTTTTGACTCGAAACGCCTTAAACTCCGTGATAGAATTAACGGCGAATTTCGTAGCGTTTTATCAGATTTCAGGACTGATTTGAGTAATACATAAAACGCTTTCTAAGAATAAAACATATAAACAAACAGAAATCTGCCCAAAATAATTACGTATGAAATTATTTTAAATGACTATTTTTATAACACTAAAATGTAAATGTCAATAAAATTAAATAAGTGAAAGCGAATACTGTCCTTTAGGTGGTGCTGTAGCTCCGCATTTCAGTTTATACTCAGTTGACGCCACATCTTTTTTCCAGAAGAGACCAACGCACGTGATTAGCGCGTGCACACACACCCACAAGCCCCCCCCCCACAGACACAAACACACTCACTGAGTTGTGTGGTATTGTGGTTTACTTGTTTACAAATATAAGCAACAGTGTAGTCCAATATTTTTTTTTGTTTGCCATACAAGACACTATACAGTTTGTGGTCACCACACCCGTTAGTGTGTCATTTCGAACCGGTTGCCACAATGTAGATGTCCTCCAAGACGTTTCTATATGCTGTAGTGTATTAACACATTTTCATCAAGACAAAGATTCAGGGCACAAAGGCTCAGAGCTCCACGGCTTTGAACACAAAGCCCTGACCACTAAACACAAGTAGATCTTGAAACCCTAAACTGTCCACTAGCTCTCCTCGCCCAACATTAGTCCCTAATCTCACTTCTACAATCGTGAATGACTGATTAAATTCCCATGTCCGCATAGCACGAGGATTAAGAGCGAGACTGAATCAGGCATGTTGAAAATCCCAGAGGGACGTAACGGTCAGGTGTCCTGATGTTGATCTTCTGCATTTTACCACGTATGAGAAGGTAATGATTTGGAATTTAACTCATAAGGGTCAATCATAAACATGAGACTGCCGAGCAAATGACAAAGAATTAGCAAATTATGTTCTGTGTAGTTTTTTTCCCCTCTTTTAAAGCCGGTACTTTAATATTCTAACCCAAATTTTTTATTAGATCCGTTATGATTCCTTAGTTGATTCTTGATTCGGTGGTCGACACAGGATTTCTGTGATCCGCTGAAGGTCGCCTTCTGGGTCTTGGCCACTAAATGTACCCATTATGTTGTTAGTAAACTGTAGACGAGCATTCCTTTAAAAAAAAGAAAATATTACAAAATGAATAGCTTGCAAAGAATAAGTTATATTTAATAATAGTATTAACACATACCATTCTGCCACCCTGAGCTCATACAGTTCTCTTCGCTCTCGTTGTCGCTTTTCACGCAATGTCTCTCCTCCCAACTTCTGTAGGCCAACAATAACCGCCCCCGCAGGCACGCTGCAACACCACCAGAAAAAAACTCTCATAAAAATCAGCTGTTGACTGTTTAATATTTTTATTTTTACCAAACTGCATACAGTAGATTCTTTTCACATCTTGAACCCAAACTCATTTACCCAGCACAGTTCGGGAGGCAGTTAGCTTACATAAGCTAAAGTTAGTATCAGTACAATTAATCCATTAATCCAATGCAGGACATCAAAAGCAGGAAGTAATTTTTTTAAATTTTTCGACCCACTTAACATATTCCAACGCACGTAGGGCAAAAGGCAGGGGTATACCTCGGACAGGTCACCAGTTCATCGCAAGGCCATACATAGACGAACAACCACACACACTCCTGTGGGAAATTACCAGAATTACCAAATCAACTTCATCTACATGTTTTTGGACTGTGGAAGGAAACCAGGGTACCAGGAGGAAACCCACACAAGCGCAGGAAGAACATGCAAATTCTGCACATAAACTTAGGAATCGAACCCGGGACCTTTTTTGCTGTGAGGCAACCGCGCTAAGCACCAAGTAATTTTTTAAATTAATATATTATAGTATAAACGCTGATATAAGATCAAGGAAAAATATACAAATATAATCTAACTGTAACTTGTTTGGAACATCTTGTAGCATGGTGCTATTTAGAGCATGATGTGGCGATTTGATTAGCTGCCTGGTTTGACTTTGTGCCCCGCCTCGCTGCACCTTGCCGGCGACTGGGGATGTTTACATACACAGCGAGCGCCGCTCCAGGTGCCGGTCGGCATGCCAAATCCAGCTCTGCCAGCATACTGAGAGCGAGAAACAGAGTGTGAGTGAGCGAGTGCAGTCTGAGGTGTTAATCCTGATAGCACTGCTGGATGGGAAGGATGTCTGGAAAGCTCTCAGTAACAAAAAATAAAAAAACAGAGCCAAATGATGGGGAGGATGATGGAGCTCAACCTCAGGACCAACTCAGAGATGAGATAAACTGTGCCAGAAGGAGGGGATGTGGAGATCAAGGGATGGATGGGATTGGAAGACAAAGCTGACAGGAAATTGAAAAAAAAAAAAAAAGTACAGCTGTTGGATCAGGCATTCATGCCGTTCTGCCCTTAAGATCTGGGCCTTCTATATGGCACATGGGTTCCTCTGGCAGTGTGCGTGTACGGGAGAAAGCGAGAGTTGCTAGGAGGAAGCAGCTGGCTAGCGGAAACCCCAAAATTAAAGAGGGGGGGGCAAGTCATTGTGTCAAGAGTGACTGAGAGCAGAGATTGGAGGATTCCCAAAAAATAATAAACATCTCGGTAGTTTATTCAGCAACATTCTTCTTTGCTCGCTGTGTATAAGCAGTGAGAAGTAGAATTGATTTGTTCTCCTGCAAATCTAATGTCTTTAGCTGGAGCTATGTGATGTCCAGATGTGTGGTCTACAAAAGGACAAAAAGAGACATGTTTTTGTCTCCAGAACAGAAGCACCGGCTTTCCCTTGGTGAAGAAAACGTTATGAATGATGTGTGAAGTGTTGTGTGGAGTCCTAAACCCCCTGGTGTGAGATTAACCAGGTGGAATGGAGTGTTCAGCGAGACGTCAGTGCATGTTGGTGTGCTCGGCCAACGCTGTGACAGATGTATTAATCATCAGGAAGGCGAGAGGTCTGAGCTCCTCAGGTGGGCCTGGTCACCTTTGGTCTCTTAAAGAGCAAATCTACAGGAGCTCCACGACGCTGCTGCAGACAAGCTGTCGAAACGGCGTGTGCAGCACAGACAGATGCATCTGCACCCGGTGGATGTACGGTGCAGGTGCATTTGGACCTTGTCTTTAACGCAGACTAAGGCACACTGCTGTTTGAGCTTCTCCATGGTAGAGCAGGACAGCCTGCTGAGACACGACGCATTTGTCTGTGACTGAAGACGGCCGCTATAAACCTTCCCACAGTTCGACTGTTCCCATAAATCATTAGGAATATTACTTCAGCAGTCATTGGAATACTAAATCCTGTAACAAACTGTTGGATAGCAATTAGCTACTAACATCTGATTTATTAAAGTAATATTACCTTTGTTCAGAAAGATTAAAAGATAAAAACCTGCAACCCAGAGGGTCTACTTTAAACTGAGAAATCCCCACTCTGGATTGTGATAGGGTTTGAAAAGGCAGTGAAAGACTATTGAAATTTTTTAAGAAGAGTATAAATGTAGAAACAATCATATTCTATACCTTCTTCTTCCCTAAATCCCAGCACACATCATGCAGACACCCTGGACAGGTCACCAGTCCCACATAGACAAACAACCACACACAAATTTACTCCAATGGGCAATTTAGAGTCATCAAACAACCTAGTATACAAGTTTTTGGACTGTATGAGGAAGCCAGAGTACTCAAAGTAAACCCACACAAGCTTATGGAGAACATGCAAACTTGGCACAGAAAGACCCCTTGCCAAGGAATCAAACCCGGGACCCTCTTGTTGTAAGGCATCCGTGATAACCACTACACCGCCCCCAAATGACCTATCTTTTTTAGTTACAAACTTACATTTTTATCTCTTAAACTTATGTACGATAATTAATGTATGACCCTTAGATTATTTTAATTTATTTTTCCTATTTTGCCCTTTGGTTCTACATGTTTTCCGAATGTGGAAGGCAACCGGAGAACCCAGATGAAAACTCACACAAGCGCAGGAAGAACTTTCGAACAAAAACAGACCCCGGAAAGGACCCTTTGTATGGAAAACGAATCCATGACCTTCTTGCTGTGAGGTGACTGTGCTAACCACTACGCAACCACAAATGTAGAAACATTCTAGACAAAAATAAAAAATAAAGGGCAGCATGGTGTCGTAGTGGTTAGCACAGTCTCCTCACAGCAAGAAGGTACAGGGTTCGATTCCCGGACAACTACAATCCTAACTTAACTTACCCCAATGCAGCTCCGATAATCGATCCTGCCACCATTCCCCTGAGACCCAGATTCATCCGGAACACACCACCGGTCACAGCTACACAAAACACAGGTTCTAACCTCAACTTTTTTCTAGCACTGCTGGCCTCTAATAGGCTGTACATTGAATATGAGCATGAATAAATAAATACTTATGGTATGTTTTTCGTTCCAGTTATTGAACTATTAATCTCTATATAATAAAGTCAGTGCTTGACAAATCGTTTAAATTGATATTGACCACTGATATTGTGCATTCTGACGTTAGAGAGATGTTACTTACCTCCTGCCACAGCGAAATGACTGAGTGAGTTACTGTCTCTGTACACAGAAATGCCTGTACTGACCGTGCTGTAAGAAAAACAAAAACAGACAGCTGATCAGATTGGCTTCAGGGCTGCTAATCTCGGAGTGCAGCATTTACGTCTAGTTTTCCAATAGTGTCCGTTTACTCAAAGAACTTACTTAAAAAGTGTCACAAAAGCAGCGACTCTCCAGCTCCACCTCCAGCCATATCTCACAAAGCCTCGGATGGCAGCGTTATGAGCCGAGCGCTAAAAACCAAAACAGAGAGGAGCTCATGGTTTACATACCGAGTTATAAAATTAAAATACCATAACTAATGGCATGGTTGTATAAATTAGGAGACAATGTTGGTATCTTTGGATTTGGAATGAGACACTGACAACTGTGCGATTAATATGTGGGATGTTGATCAGACAGTTGTTAGGTCAATTCTCTATATTAACAAGCTGCCACTGCTGGGCCCCTTAAGCAACGTTTCTCTAGAAAAGGCTGCTGCCAAATAGCATAAATGTAATTCATTTATTCATTCATCATCTATATTTCCTAAAATTTTATTCCCTAACTTATGGGAGTCTGCTGGAGCCTATCCCAGTGCACACCCTGGACAGGTCGCCAATCCATTGCAGGGCCACACATAGAAAAACATCCACAACACACACACACACACTTTACTAAGGGCAATTTAGAGTCACCAATCAACCTGATGCACATGTTTTTGGACTGTGGAAGAAAACTACCCCGAGAAACCTACGCAAGCGCTGGTGGAACATGCAAACTCCATGTAATGTAACATTAAATTAAGTGTAAAAACTGCAATGAACTGGCGACCTGTCCAGGGTGTACTTCTGCCTCTTGCCCTATGTGCGCTGGGATAGGCCGCAGCAGACCCCCGTGACCCTAAATTAGGGAATAAGTGGTACAGAAGATGAATAAATGAATATAAAATAACATTTTAATTATATCACGCCTTTGCTCACGTTTAACAAAACTAATAAACATTCCACAGTTTCACATTTAGTCACATACATGCAACAGTGCCTCAGAAAGAAAGAAAATAAATATACAGTATTCATAGAAGCTTAGTACATCTTTGCGGCAGCTTTTGGAAATATTGATGATGGATGGATTTATGAATGGATGAATGGATAAAAAATATACACTGTTTTTAAAAGCTTTATATGTCTTTGTGACAGCTTTTGGAAATAGTGATGATGGATAGATGGATAAATGGGGACAAAATATACACTATTTACAGTAGCTTAATATGTCTTTTTGATAGCTTGGATGTACAGACATAAAATATAAAGTATTTATAAAAGCTAAATTCATCTTTGTGACAACTTTTGGAATTTTTGATGGACAAGTGGTTGGATGGATGGACAGACAGACAGACAAACAGATAAATAACAAAATATTAAGTTTTTTTAGAAGCTAAATATGTGTGCAATGGCTTTTGGAAATATGAATGAACAGACAGATAGACAGACAGACAGCAAGAATACTTCTTCACTAAATTAATTAATTCTTCACTAAATGCATCTACTTATTAACAGAATGATAAAACTAAATGTCAGTCAATATTCAGACAATTTCCTTTATTTAACGCTTGCCTCTTACCACCGCCTCCACTCTGCTGCGGTAGATCTCAGCATGGCTCAGCTGGATGAATCTCTCTCGAGCGTGTCGGGCTCCAGGCAGGCCTCCGTACAACAGTCCCACCAATGCTGCTGTAAACGCACCCTTACCCACGTTCTTCACCTCCTCTGAGTACATCTCTCCGTCTCTAGAAGGAAAACAGGGATCAGAAATAGATGCTGTCAAATTATTTTCAAGATGGCGCCTGGTCCATGGTTCTATCTTGGTTACTTCCAGTAAAATAATTCATAAAAAAGAGAGAGATTCGAACCCTCCGTCGAAGAGGTCTTTGATTCGGTCCCAGCCTGTGTTTGGGAACTCCGGCTTGCCCACATGTTTGGGTAAAGAATGAAGACCGGCCTGTGGAACGACACCATCAGCTGCATGAAGTCGAGGAAGGCTGAGCATGTAAAGTACCTTTGGCGGTCCAGAATGCATGCCTTTGGGGTGGGTTGTATTTGCGTCTGTTGATGTACACGTGAATCTGTGTGTATGCAGACCCCCAGGGTGCATCGCGCCTCAGCCAGCTGTTCAATCACTGCAGGGAAGCACACGATGACATTTTATCTACTTTGAAAACTTATGTTGAAATGAAACGGAGCCTTTAGGGAAGCATGCGGTGTAAATATTCTTGCTGTACTGAAAATATACTAGTCAAATAGATAGTTTCCTTTTTTTATGAGACTCCACATATCCAGAGTGACAACATTTATTACATTTTTTACCAAACTAAAGATTAATAATGGCCTCAGGAGGATAAAGTGGTGACAGCTTTGTGGTGCTGAGAATTGAATCTATGATCAGCAGTCCAACTTCTTAAGCACTAGGCTACCACTTTCAACTCAGTAAACCGATGAATGACATCAGAGCAGAACAGAGAGACACTACTTCATTTGTCACATAGACTTTACAGCACATTTGTTTATTTGCATATCCCATCTTAGAAAGTTGGGGGTCAGAGCACAGGGTCAGCTACCCTACAGTGTCCTAGAACAGAAAGGGTTAAGGTTCTAACTCAAGAACGTCGATAGTTCTAGACTGCCAGCATTAGGGTTCTTCAACTATTTGAGCCATCACTGCACAGAAATGTGTTTGTTCACATATCCCAGTTTAGAAGGTTGAGGGTAAGAGTGCAGGGTCAGCTAGGAAATAGCAGCCTCTGGAGCAGGAAGCGTTAAGGGTCTTGCTCAAGGACTCAACAGACTGACAGTGGTAGGGTCTTTTGGTATTTTTTTCCTTACCTCAACTTTTATTCATCACATACATGATTATACACCGTACAACATATAGTGAGGGCGGCACGGTGGTTAGCATGTTTGCCTCACAGCAAGAAGGTTGTGGGTTCGATTCAAAGTTGCATGTTCTATCTGCACTTCGTGTGGGTTTCCACAGCTCAAAACATGCGCATTAGGTTGATTTGTGATTCTAAATAGCCCATAGGAGTGTGAGGGGTTGTGTGTGTGTGGCCCTGTGATGGACTGGCAACCTGTCCAGGTTATACCCCCTGCATAAGCAAGTATAGAAGATGAATAAATATATAGTGAAATGGTTTTTTTTTGCATATCCCACCTTGGAAGGTTGGGGTCAGAGCGCAGGATCAGCTAGGATACAGCGCCCCTGGAGCAGGAACAGTGGTGGGCTTGAACAACTTAATTTGAGCCACCAAGTGCCCCCAAAATTCGGGTCAGAGCACAGGGTCAGCTATGATACAGTGCCCCTGGAGCAGAAAGGGTTAAGGGTCTAATTCAACATAGGTAGTGGTAAAAAAAAAAACTCACAACCTTCTAACACCTTAATCACTGGGCTACCATGTTAAAATGAATTATTATATTATTAATTATATTAAACTATAAAATATCTGTGATTTTATTTTTGTGTTGATAAATGTGTTAAATAGATTAGGGGGAACAGTGGTTAGTATGGTCGCCTCACAGCAAGAAAGGTCCTGGGGTCGATTCCTGGGCAAGAGGTCTTTCTCCCCGCGCTTGCATGTTTCCTCTGGGTTCTCCGGTTTCCTCGCACAGTCCAAAAACATGTACATTGGGTTAATTAGTGACTTTAAATTGCCTATAGGAGTGAGTGTAAGTGTGGTTGTTCGTCTATGTGTGGCCCTGCGTTGGACTGGCGACCAGTGTGGTTGTTCGTCTATGTGTGGCCCTGCGTTGGACTGGCGACCAGTGTGGTTGTTCGTCTATGTGTGGCCCTGCGTTGGACTGGCGACCTGTCTAGGGTGTACCCCTGCCTCTTACCTCTAAACGGGTATATGAATAAAAAGTTACCGGCTCCTACCGCTCAACACACCGGCTTCGAAAGCCGTGCAGTAAGCTGAACAAACCGAGTGCCATTTTATAAACGTTTTTCTTTTATTTCTTATAGCCGTCCTATAACATTAGAAATTAAATCATGTGCTCTACTTACCTCCCCGTTGAAGTTCCTCATGTAGCCGGCTCAATGTCAACGCGTTTATTTACTATAGAAAGTTATCACCGCGCCACCCAGCGGCTGGAGTACCTATTTAAAATAGTGCTGTGTTCTTGTTCCCAACCGCCGTCTCCGTCCTTAATTCTGTCTACCTCTTTCTTGTTCTCATTTTCTTCTCTCTACCCCACGTTCTTTGTCTTATTTATTTTTATCTATCTATCTATCTATCTATCTATCTATCTATCTATCTATCTATCTAT
>JAOTQW010000020.1:1801727-1812266 GCA_026260075.1 Sisor rabdophorus
GTCACCAATCAACCTAATGCACATGTTTTTGGACTGTGGGAGGAAACCGGAGTATTATGATTTATTTGGTATCAAAACCAGACAATAAACATATAGTGAAAAACATTGGACTAAAAAAAACCTCATATTAGCAGATAAATGCATCTCTTTTTTTATCTCGTCTGGATCTAAACTGGACCTGAATGCATATTACTGATGTACTTGAAGAATACTAGAACATATTCAACACTGTAGTACCAACATGGCTCTGGATTATCCAATCTAAATGAAAGAACATCGCTATGATTTTTTTAGGATGGCAGTAATGGTAAAATGATGTTTACATTCACATAACAGTGGCACTTAGATGCTGAATGTAGATTTTTAGATGTCCTAAGTGATTTATAAATACATATGGCAGCCCTACTACACCTCGAGTTGAAGGATGTTATCATGACATACAGAGGAAGGACAAAATTCAGCTATGGAAGGGTTAAAATAATGGCGGATTGATATGATTTCTGCTTTAGCATAACCAAACCTGTATGATGATCATGACACATTCATGTGAGTGTGCCTGACTTTTTTTAACTCATCACCCAGAAGGGGGCAGTGTGTACCGCTTCCTAAATCTGTTTGAACTTGGAAAAATTAAACCCCAAAAAAAGGCAAATCCACGAGTTTTATGGACGCTCATATTCTGTGCATATGCAGGTCAAAGTTCAGTCCTGTCGGGTTTGCGGATGATCTGATTGTAGCTGGATTTGCGTTTGGGTTTGTACTTGAGCAGCTTGCTGTATTCAGTGAGAAGTGTCTTCCAGTAGCAGGATACGTCCTCCATTCGGAGATGGGCTTCGATAAACTTTTGGCCCCTGAATACACACTTTGCAGTCAATCATATGACGTTATTCTGTAATAAATAAAACTTAATCTGTAATAAATGTGTAACATAAATAAGTAATACCTTAGCGCGATGGCTTCTGCCGTCTGGTCGTTTTCTTGCACAAACTGCAGCAGCTCTCTGTAGAAATGTCAACCAATTCTCTATTAATTTTACATCATGCAATCATTCTTTTTGATCAGTATTTATTTCAAATAATTTACCTTTTTACAATAAATATTCAGCGCTTTTAACAATGGTCGTTGTCTCAAAGCTGCTTTACATATGCATATGCAGAATGAAATAGAAAAAGAAACTTGTCCCCAGAGAGCCAGCCAGAGGTGACAGTGGCAAGGAAAATCCCCTAAGAGTAATAGGAAGAAACCTTGAGAGAAACCAGACTCAACAGGGAACCCATCCTCATTTGGGTGACAGACAGGAGTTAAAACAGTGTGTGTGTGTGTGTGTGTGTATGGTAGTTGAAGCATCTTCATTGGAATGTGAAGACATCCCAGTTCGTCATGGCAATGCAATGTTTCCAACCAAAAAACGAATAACTAATTCATTTTATAAACTTAATTCTGATGCTGGAGAGATGCTGTTAGAAAACCAAACTTTAACAAATCAAATTAGAAAATGTAATCATTTTATAAAACGCTGCAGGTTTTTTCTTTACCCTTCACCATTCTAAAACTGCAAATCGTTCTGCTTTTATTCTTTTTTTCATTTGGTTTTGTTCCCAGGCAAATGATAAACGTTTATACTGCTTATCAGTGTGTAGGAAGTGTACGTGGATAAAAGGTTCACCTGAGGTCGGAGAGGTTCTGTTTCACAGGAATGTAATGAACCCAGGGCTTAAGCTGAGGATAAAAAAACTCCAACCACTCCTCCCCTACATGAAAAACCAGTGAGCCACAGAGAAACAGGTGCTTAAAGCGGAAGCTGGCTGCCACACCTCGAAAATTAAAGAGGTACCTAACAGGGCAGAATGAGATAAAGACGGAGAAAGGTCTTTTGATTAAAATACATTTCGATTATAACCCAGATGCCATTCTTTTATCTGCTTTTGTGAAGATCATATTTCTGCCTCTATTTTAGACCTTTAAACTAGTTTTCGACTTACTTATAGTCGCAGTGATCAACCAGGGGAATTTCCGCGGCTGGAGGTTTACCCAGAGTGTCCTGAAGTGAATAATACATACAGATTAAATACAAATTAAAACACTACGGCCGTAGACACTGCATAGTTAAACACACCTTCTCAGATTTCCAGGCTTGATTCTTAGTGTATTCAGCATCCACCAGACGTGGATTCTCTCTGGATAGCAAAATTAACGGGTCTCTTTCTGGACTGGTTCTGATAAGAAGCAAAACATCAAATTAACATAAAGCATTTTCATTCATCAATTGCAAGAACGCTATCATCACTGCAAGAGCTATGTCTGTCTCACCTGGAGCCTCGGAAGAAACCTTTAGGGCTTTTCTTTTTCCACGGCCACTGAGCTGCTGATCTGTAAAGGACAGCGACACAAAAAATTAAAGATAAAGAAAAACGGGTTACTTTGAATGCCATAGTGTAAAAACAATTTTTAAAAATGTAAACGAAAAATAAGCAATTTATTGCTAGAGGCTGGCATCTACTGATTATTTACACCTATCCATCTCTATCCCCATTTATCATTTATCCATCCACTCATCTGCCCACCCATACCATCTATCCATTAATCTCTGTCACGATTAATCATTCATCTATCTATTTATATTATCCATCCCTTTATCACTATATCTATCCATCCACATCTGTTCCTATTCACCCATACATTCATCTCTGTCTCGATTTATCATTTCTCCATACACTTATCCATCTGGCCACCTATACCATCCAGCAAAATGTGTAACCATCCACCTCTGTTTCTATTTATCCATTTATCAACCCATAATCATTTATCTTTATTTCCAACCTCTCATCCACATCTATGGCTATCTATCAATTTCTTTGCCTGCTCATTCAACCCATATCCATCCATTCATCCAACTTTGATGATATTAATTCATCCACTCATCCATCTGCTCACCCATTTATTATTCTATAATCCTTTATCTTTATGCTTCTCTATCAATTTCCCTGTCTCTCTATCTCCACACATAATGCCTATGTCTATCTATTTTTATGCAGACCCATCTAACATTATACACATATATCCACTCCTCTAACATATACATCTATATCCCTATTTATTCAGGTCTTTGCTTATCTATTCATCCATATAGCAATCCATCTCATCTTTTTTATTCATACTTCTATATTTAACTGTATCCACTTATTCCACCTGCACCATCTTATTACTCCATCTAGAGCCACCTAATTTATTTTTCCCAATCTATTTCTTTAACTCAATTTAACCTGAGCTATCCATCAATCCTCCTCCATCATCACTCATGTATCCTCATACATTTACTTTTATCCTTTCATGTCTATCCATCCACATCCTCATCTGTCAATAACCACCCTTCCACATTCATCCTTCATTTATATCAATACTTATTTATCTGCCTTTGGGTGGTGTAAGAAAATGAAACAGATTTCTGACACATATTAAATCAACTCACTTTTTAAGTTCTTCTCTCATCAAGTCCCATCGCCCTAGTCCAGTTGGGTAAATGGGCCAAACCGCAGGTCCGCCTTCCCAAAATGTCCAGGCGGGATACATAATATCCCGATAATCAGGAGTCTGAGTACATACAGCAGTACATTATATAAGTATCTTATTCTGCAGTAACATTTTGTAACATTTACTTTAGCAAAAATATTAAAAATGACATACCTTGCTAAAGGAAAGGACAGGAAGTGTGGGCTGAATCCATGATGGCATCTGAGGATAGTCCCGCACGTTGATTATCACCTCCATATCTGGCAACCTGTCAATCACTTCCAAGATGAAATGCTCAACTCCGCTGCACCTGTGCACACAAGGAGGGTCTAAATTTCTAAATATATATGTTCATGTACTATTAAGAAAAAGAATAATTTTTTTTCAATCACAGACCTTGCTGGAAACATACACTCTGGTTCTCTGTACAGTTTGTGTTTGAGGATCTGGTAATGCGTGCCCACACCACGCCGCATCGTATCCATCATCAGCTCCTTCGTAATTCCACTGCTGAATGGCTTCAGGTCCTCCTTCAGCACACTGGAACAATGCAGGAGAAAAAATTTATTCATTTACATTCATTCATCTGCTTATTCACTAACTCTGGGTCAAAGGGGTCTGCCTGAGCACTCACCCTCTTATGGGCAATTTAGATTCACCATTCAACCTAATGTACATGTATTTGGATTGTGATAGGAAACCTGAGTGCCCAGAGTAAACCCCTGCAAGCACGGGGAGAACATGCAAACTGAACACAGAAAGCACAGAATTGCCCTGCCCAGGAATTAAACCAGGCCCTTCTTGCTAAATTCCAGAACTTGGTATAGTTATATAAAATCAATAGTGATTATCAGTTGTTTTGGAGAATTGTACCTGATGTGGCAGCTGCAATTCTCCTGGCTGCAGGGCTGGTGATTTTTGGTAGCTTCAGAAATCAGTCTAAAATATTTCTGCCATCGATATCCTAGTGTGAATTCAGAAGTGTTAATAAAAATGTACAGCTTCATAACAGTGATTTTGCCAAGAAGGTTCCGCCTCAGTGATATCGAAGCCATATTTAATAAAGTAGGCCATTCATATAGGACACTTTATGACAGTCAGATACCCCCCCTACACACACACCATCGCCACCACCATTATATCTGCGAATAAATGTATAATCAGCTTTGAACTATAGGTTGGTTCAACATTTCCAACCTTTTATTGTTATTAATATGCGATAATAAAATCTTTACCTTCATCAGCCAAGCTAGTTTTCGGTTCAACGAGAAGAAAAAGCAAAAGCGGGATGTACCAACAGAGAAGCTCCATGTTTTTCTATCGATTAGTTGTGACTAGAATTCTTTATTGCGCGTTCGGTGATCTGCTAGTTTGGCCTGACCGCGAAAAAAGTCTCCAATGGTTGGGACTACAGTAAAGCATCTTTTTATTAGCCTGTATAAATTAATCGTATTAAACATTACGCGTTGTTGTAGTAAACATATGTAGTAAATATCATGCACTATAATAATGTGCTAAACATCATATACTATTAAAAATCTGTAGTAAATACTGTACACTATGATAAACACATACTGTTGGGCTAAACATCTGTACTAAATATTATACACTATGAAACTAAGCATACTTTTGTACTAAACATCTGCACTGAACATCACATACTTTTGTAAAAAAGTAAAAAAAAAAAACAAAAAAAAACCAGCTGCATTAAGCAGTGTTTTATACAGAAGGTGTTGGACTGATACCAGGTGATGGACTGCTCGAGACCAGGGTTCGATTTCCAGCAGCACCAAGTCACCAATGTGTGCTCCTAAGCAAGGCTCTTAACCCCAATTGCTCAGTTGTAAGTCGTTCTGAATAAGGGCATTTTCCAAATGCTGTACTTCTGCACTAAATACCATGTACTATGAAACTAAAGTAAATGCTTCTGTACAAAACATTTGCACTGAAATTTATATACCTCTGTACTAAATACCATGCACTATGATACTAAATAGGGGCGACATTGCTAACTTAGTGTTAGGAAATATTCTTGGGCAGGGAGTATTTCTGTGCAGAGTTTGGATGTTCTCCCTGCACTTGCGTCGGTTTACTCTGGGTTCAGTAGGTTGATTTGTGATTCGAAATTGCCCATAGGAATGAGTGTGAGTGTGTGTGGCCTTGCAATGGACTGGCAAGATGTTCAGCGTGTGTCCCTTCGCTCTGTGTGCTCTGGGATAGGCTCCAGCAGACCCCCGTGACCCCAGGTTAAGGAATGAACAGGTATAGAAAATGAATAAATGTATGAATGATACCAAAGGCACGATTCTTTGTTAAACATCTGCACTAAACAGCACACACACATTTGTACTAAACATAAAATACTGTATATACTGAAAACATAATGTTAGACTCAACATCTGGACTCTACATCACATACATTTGAACTAAACATCTGTACTTAATATTTACTATGATACTAAACACATACTGTTGGACTAAACATCTGTGCTAAACATCACATACGTCTGTACTAAACAGCTGCACCCTACATCACATACTGTTGGACTAAATGACTGCACCTAACATCACATACTGTTGGACTAAACGTCTGCACTAGACATCACGTACTAAACATCTGCATTGAACAAAACTTGATGCTGAACAAACCAAACTGTTAAGGGTTGTCAGACATGCCATTGGCCAATAAAAGGCTTATTTCTATTCAAGACCAACCCTACATATACCTACAGTATTATCGCCAAACCATGGTGATGGCTTCATCCTGTTAAGAATGTTTTCTTCCTTTTATTATTAACAGTGTTAGTTAATTTGTAAACATTAATTAATGTAAACATTAATTAGTTTATGAGGTAAGCTATGTTTTATAATAGCTTGTTAACATTAGTAAAGACCACATGGTTGATAATTCAACTCCATGTCTTGCTTCACGCTTTGAGTTTTCTTTCATATCTGAGGTGTCAGTGATTCCCAGCGGTGCTTCCAACTGTCCTCATTTTCATCAGAACATCATCTATATTTATCCCTGAAACAAGGGGCTGTCTAAAATGTCTTTGGATCCCAGGAGAATGGACATACTTGTGTATGATCATTTTATAGCTAATGCTTCCCCACAGCTGTTTCTAACTTTCTTTTCTCTTACTGTTATTTCCCAGTCACAGGATTTGCAACCCAGCTTCATTTTCACTTTTACATTTTACCCCTGCTTGGATCTGCTGTTCTTTGTTGCTGAACATGTTGTCTCTCTGGCTTCTCTTGATATCCTGCTTTGCTTTTCCTCCCAGAAGCTCTTCAGAAGAAGGTCTGGAATTTCCAAGTTTCGATGGAAAGGACCGGGTGCTGAACATCAACGAGAGGAACTACAAGAAGGCACTAAAGAAGTATGACATGCTGTGCCTGCTTTACCATGAACCACTGCCCTCTGACAGGGAGCTGCAGCAACAATTTCACATTAGGGAGATGGTGCTGGAGGTAAGAAGTCATAAAGTGTGTAAGTTGAGTAAACAGCCGAATTTAGAGATTGTTTTGTAGGATCACAATTTAATTGTTTTGCTTTATTTGGATGTAAAAATAATTAGTTTTAACTGGAAATAAATCAAGGCAGGCAGCACGGTGGCTGAGTGGGTATTACTGTTGTCTTACAGCAAGAGGGTTATGGGTTTGATTCCCAGGCAGGGGCCTTTCTGTGTGGAGATTATTTGTTCCCCCTGTGCATATGTAGGTTTACTCCGGGTTCTCCGGTCTTCTTCCACAGTCCAAAAGTATGTACATTAGGTTGATTGGTGTTCTAAAAGTGTACGTGTGTGTGGCCTTATGATGAATTGTAAACCTGTCTATAGTGTACACACTCTGCCCTTTTAGGGACCTGGGATAGACAGCAGCAGCCCAGTCACCAATCCATCTTAGGGCCACACACAGTGCACTCCTATGGGCAATTTAGAATCACCAATTTTGAATTCTAGAATTCACCTAATGTACATGTTTTTCGACTGTGGTAGGAAACAGGAGAACCGAGAGTAAACTTACGCAAGCGTTGGAAGAATATGCATACAGAAAGACCCCCTGCCCAGGACTTCAGGACCTTTGTGCTGTGATACAACCATGCTAACCCCTTCGCCACCACGCTGCCCACAACTGTCATCATTCATCTTATTCATGCACCTGAGCAACAGGTGTTTAAGTGTCTTGTTCCGGTGGTAGCTTGGTGCTGGATATCTAACCCACAATCTTCAAGTTAGCTGTCTAACACCTTAACCACTGCACTACCACTTCCCCACAAACACTTCTCCAGCATGACAATATCCCTGGGCACCACATTTAAAATGAACCCCACATAGACTGCACCATCCCCAAGATCCCCATCAGTGCCTGATCTCTATTATACTATTGTGGAAGGTTGAGCAAACGGCCACAGCACATAACATTCAGGTTTTTATGTGTGAGAATGAGGCTAATTTGAAATAGAATGTTGAATGTGGTGGTCAGGTACCCCAATTTGATGTGGGTAAATGTGATTGTAAATGTGTAAAGATTTCCTTCCTGCCATTTGTTTTATAGTTTCTCGTTCTAAAATTTATAGTTGGCTGCCCAAATCTTGGAGAACCGTGATATAGGATTCGGATTGTTGGATTCTCATAAGGATGCCAAGGTGGCCAAAAAGCTTGGTAAGGGTAATCCATCAGAAAAAACACACACAATAGCTTAAAAGTCTTGTGAATAAACATTTTTTGTTTACAGTACACGTGCAAGCGTGAGTATGTGAGTGTGGACCCCCATCATGTCCAGGGGGTACCCCATGCTTATGCTTATCAGAGGCTACAGCAGTCTTCTGTGACCTGAACTAGTAAATAATAAGCAGATATAGAAGAATGAATGAATAAGTGAATGAATGAATTTTTACAGTACATACAATCTGTGTTCCTTGGTAGGGTTGGAGGAAGAGGGCAGCATTTACGTTTTTAAAGATGACCATGTGATTGAGTTTGATGGCGAGCTGTCTGCCGACACGCTGGTCGAGTTTCTGCTAGATGTGAGTATGCCATATAAATTAACCTGGTTTATTTTATGGCTACACCAGTAGGGGGTGGAAGTGGGCACAGTTGTATTAGATGGTATCAGTGATCTAGCAGTTGGACTGATTTTCAAAATATTGTATATAATGTATATCCTGTGACAGTAGGGACACATTTATGTATAACTACCCTGTACTAAGGAATAAAGAAGTAATTAGAAATTGCCTTAATAATCAACCACAATCGTTCTGGATTAAAAACCAAATATAATGAACTCCAGTTTTTCTTAGTTTCAACATTAACATTAGCTGATTGACCATTAAACTGCACAAGTCCAGCCAGAGGACTTATTCTATGTATTAAATATTACTTAATAATCTTAAAAACCTAGCTAGTTGTTCTGCTAGTTTTTTTCCAGTATTTAAATCTTTTATTATTTAAATGGTAGGGGCATAGTGGTTCCCACGGTTACCTCACATCAAGAGGGTCCCGGGTTTGATTCCCAAGCAAGGGGTCTTTCTGTGCGGAGTTTGCATGTTTTTCAAATTGAAAAAATTATTGAATTAATTTACCCCGGTTTTCTCCCACAGTCCAAAAACATGTACATGAGGTTGATTGGTGATTCTGAATTGCACATTTGAGTGAATGTGTGTGTGTGGCCCTGTCTTTTGCCGTATGTGTGCTGGGATAGGCTCCAACAGAGCCCCGAGCTAGAGAGAGAGAGAGAGAGAGAAAGTGAAAGAGATGAATAAATTAATGAATAAACTGAAAAAATATAAGCTTTTATTTTTTCTGTAGCCTCTGCTTAAACTTTTACTGCCCTCTGTGTAAAAATAAACAAATTTAATAAAGATTAAATTTAATTCTATGAATGATATATTTTTACAATCTTTTCTACAGTGGTGGCATGGTGGCGTAGTGGTTAGCACATTTGCCTCACATCAAGAAATTTGGGGTTCGATTCCCAAGTCTTTCCGTGCGAACTTTGCATGTTCTCCCTAGGCTTGTGTGCTTCTTTAGATACTCCGGTTTTCTCCCACAGTCCAAAAACATGTGCATTAGGTTGATTGGCGATTCTAAATTGCCCATAGGATCGAATGTAAATGTGTGTTGTCCTTGTGATGGACTGGTGACCTGTCCAGTCCAGTGTACCGTTGCTTCTTGCCCTATGTGCACTAGAATAGCCTCCAACAGACCCCATTACTAGGGAGTAAGTGGCTATAGAAGATGGATGAATGAATATTTCCTACAGCAATAATATGCAAACAATCTTTCGAATGAATCACCAGGCTAATTACTGTACAGAGCAGCCTTACCAAATAAGCAGATATTCTCTATACTCTGTGTGTGTGTGTGTGTGTGTGTGTTTGAATTGTAGCTTCTGGAGGATGCAGTGGAGCTAATCAGTAACCCCATGGAGTTACGTGCTTTTGAGCGGATGGATGAAGACATTCGTCTCATCGGCTACTTCAAGGGCAAAGATTCAGAACGTGAGCCTGAGAAGTCCAACTCACTCTTACTCAGAAGTCCAACTGCGTAACAACAAAATCCCACAGTTAAAGAGACAGACATTTTGTCTTGTATCTACAAACACTGTAGAGGTTACTGCACCCGAAAATTAGTTGGATTTTTAACCTTATTAAAAATTCAGGAAATTCGATGTTTGGAGTATAGAATTTAGGATTTATCCCTAAAACATCTGATAGCTGTATTATTAATAGTTATAATATATAATATATAATATTTGGATATATTTAGACAAACAGTGCTTACTGCATTCTATGACGTATATAATGTATAAGGTCTAATGAAATCACTGTAACACTGCAGGCTTTGTCTTTATTGCTTGTGTCAATTGAAGCCACAGAAGTGCAGCCATACAGAGAAGACAAACAGACAGACAGACAGACAAAAAGACAGAAATATACTAAAGATAGATAGATAAATAACTAGATATTTATTTATAGATCTATCTATCTATCTATCTATCTATCTATCTATCTATCTATCTATCTAT
>JAOTQW010000020.1:1844169-1854445 GCA_026260075.1 Sisor rabdophorus
ACCCCCGTGACCCCGGATTTGGGAATAAGCGGGTAAAGAAGATAAATGAATGAATAAGTCTCTAGTGCCACTTGGTGTTGATGGGTGTTGATGAAGAAGGGAGCATTGATGTTGAGGGGGAACAAAACTAAATCAGGAAACAACATCATAAAAAAATCAAATTTTACCCTTCAATGGATCCAAGGCAAAAAAAATATCAGTGTTTAGTGCTTGGAGAGATTATCGTGCTGTTTTAAACACCATATAAATTGGGAAACAAAAACACTTTGCACAAACTTAAAGCAGATCAAAGCTTTGAATCATGCATGCAGTGTGCTGTGTCTTAATGCCTTATATATTATGGCAACAATTATTTATTGTGTAGGAGGTTTATGATCTGACAGCGTGTCCAGTATACAGAAAACTTAAGGGCTGTTATCACTGTTATACCAGCCGGGCGGAAACATCATTCATTTATATTATTCTGTTATAATTCTTTGTTGTAATTGATGAGGCTTTCAAATGTGCAGTGTACAATTCATCTTAATAAAATCCTGTTCTGGTTTTGATGCAGGGTATTTTTTGGTTCACATTATAGGTAAAACGATTTATCAGTTTTGCTAATTAATTGTTGCCTCACAGCAAGAAGGTTGGATTCTCAAGCAATGGATCTGGTTGGATCTGTTTTTGCATGGGTTTCCAGCAAACCCTGTGACCCTGATATGGGAATAAGAGGGTATAGAAGATGAATGAGTGAATGAATGTAACACTTATTAAATACTCTAGTATTAAACATCTATGATTTTCCATAACAAGACGTTTCATAAGAAGAGTCTATTTATAATATTAACTAAAGCTAATAAATGCTTTACAGGTATTGTTTATTGTTTGCTTATTTCCACATTTACTTATACATTCATTCATTCATTCATTTATCTTCTATACCAGCCTAATCTCTAATTTGGGGTCTGATGGAGCCTATCTCAACACGCATAGGAGGAGAGGCACATAGAGGAAACCCCCCCCCCCCCCACACACACACACCCACATACACACACACTCACTCCTATGGTCAATCAACCTAATGTACATGTTATTGGACTGTGGAGAAAACAGGAGTAAACCTATGCAAGTGTGGGGAGGACATGCAAAGTCCGGTTAGAAAGAGCCCTTGCCCGGGAATCGAACCTTGCTGTTAGGAGACCATGCTAACCACGACGCCACCACACGGCCCCTACATGAACTGTTATGTTTTCTATTCAGTATCCATTCAAAAAAGATATCAATTAATTAAGTTATCTGAAACTATGGCCCAACCTCGTCTAGTAAGACTTCTCAGTAGAATGTGAAGCTTGACTGTGAGATATCTTTTCATTCAGCTCCAACAGTATTAGTGAGATCAGACACTAATGTCAGGTAAAGAGGGTGTGGGTAAAAAGGGCGGTCTGCCTTATGGTCCAATCCAAAGGTGTATTTAGCTCAGGTGCTTTGTGCCAGTCTCTTAGTTCCATTAAAGCAATAATGCTACAACATACAAAAACATTCTAGACAACCGTGTGCTTCCATATTTGTAGCAAGAGTTGAGTGGAACCACATATGGATCTGATGGTCATGTGACTAAGCTTGCTAAAACGAAAAGACAAAACTTATTTCCTGTTTTACTGGCAAATTCTTAGATTGTTGAATCAAATATTCATGTTGTTGGGAGGGGCAAGACTAGCAAACAAAGCCTAATTGCTACTGAACTGTGGTGCTGTGTGCTGTGTTTACTTGTGTCGAGAATCGGTGTCATAAGTAGCTGGAATGAGTGCCTTTACCCCAATTTTTTCCAAAAGTGTATTCCCAAAAACTGTTTCCAAAATGCCAATATCTAGAATGTCTCAGTGTATCATTGTATTACAGTATCATTCCTTAACTGGAACTTTCCAGCCACTGGGCTACATTAAGTTTTTTGAATCCCCTGAGCCCAGCGACATCACATGCCCAGACACCCCACTGAATTCCCCAATTACGAATGAACCAGAAGAATCACCTGCACCCCACCTTTCTATAAATATGGAGGTTATTGCAAGAGTAAGACAATGTTGTTTAGCTCCGGGTAAATGAGGGGCTGAGCTATCAATTGAAAAAATGCAAGACTAAAAGGATGTGAAAGTGTGTCTAAAAATAAAGTACTGGATTCATTCATTTATTCATCTTCTATACCGACCTATTCCCTAACTTGGGCCATCTTCATGGGGAAGGGGTGGCCTAGTGGTCAAGGTGTTGGACTGATACCAGAAAAGCTGTGGGCTTCTGAGCAAGGCTTAACCCCCCCAATTGTTTAGCTGTAAGTTGCTCTGGATAAGGGCATCTGCCAAATGCTGTTAAGGGGGCAGGGGTACACCCTGGACAGTTCTTCGGTCCATCGCAGGGCCACACACAGATATACAACCACAAACACTCACACCCACCGCCATGGGCAATTTGATTTGATGATTTGGAACAAGGGGCGGTGGTAACTCAAATAAGTTGTTGATTGGAAGACTAGGAAGATTTGGGCTCAATCCTCATCAACTCAAACTGCTCCCTGCTCAGAGGGTGCTGCATCATAGCTGACCCCGTGTTGACTCTACAAAAGAAAATATTTAACTATATGTTTTACATAAAATTTAAATTTGGACAATACAACCATTTTTTTATTGATTGTTTATTGAGTGATGAACTTCAGAGAGAGAGAGAGCGAAAGAGAGAGTAAGAGAGAGAGAAAGAGAGTTGTCGCACAACAATTTGATACCTTAACCCACTACTACAACCATGGGTAGCATGGTGTTTATTTTCTGTTTATATTCCGGTCATTTATCTTTGGGCATTTATCTCTATAAAAATCAGTTGCAGCACTGACATATTAACTCACTCCACATTTTCAGTAACCCTGCATACAGCTCTCACTTACCTGAGCTGTCCCAGGTTGTAATGGCGTATTTCTCCGTCTGTTGAACGTGTCACGCAGAGCGAGAAGCAGGCTTGCAGCTGCCTTAGCTCCAGCAGCACTACTGCCAAATAGTGGATAAACAGCAGTGCGTCCACCAGGGACACGGCATACTGCACTATTCCCTGATAATCCTCATCCTGCAACAGCCAGGGGGTTTGGAAAAAGCAGATAAAAACACCAGACACTGCAGATATTAGTCCTGATAAAGCTATTTATTCATTCATTTTCTATACACCGCTTATTCCCTAATTTAGGGTCACAGGGATCTGCCGGAGCCTATCCCAGTTCTAAACACAGGAGGGTACACCTTGAACAGGTTACCAGTTTATAAAAGGGCCCCATGGGTAATGTAGAATCACCAAACAAGCTAACTTACATATATTTGGACTTTGGGAGGAAACCAGAGTGGCAAGTAAACCCACACAAACACGGGTCAACATGCAAAATCCACACAGAAAGGCAATAGTGCTAACCACTAAGCCGCTGTGTTGCCAGTAAAGATATTCATTCTTTCATTCATCTTCTTTACCCGCTTATTTCCTAACTCTGAGTCACATGGGTCTGCAAATGAAGATATTAACATTCTAAATTAAAATAAATGTTAAACCTGAAAAAAAAGGCCTTAGATCCTCATTACAAGTCCCTTTACACTCAACAGCACTATCGTCTGGCTAACCTTAATGACCATTTGGCTATTTCTTCAGTGTGTTTAAGACTGATGTTACCTTACCTGTGTGTCTAAGATGCGCACTCCATAGAACAGCCAGTAGGAGAGCACGAGCAGAAACGCCAGCATGACCAGCAAAGACCGGAAAACAAAGATGCGTGGCATGGTGGCTTTAGCGGGGCGGAAAAACAGCGCCCACATGGCTAGCAACAAAATAAGGAGCTTAAACGCTACGGAGATAAAGAGACCCTCACAGGCCGTGCCGCAGGGACGCAGTCTCTCAGGCCACAGCAGACGTGGCAAGATGAGAAACGCGAGCGGCGTCAGGAGCACCAGCAGACTCAAGATAATAGACAAGGAGACGACTATATAGCGTTTACAGTCCAGACCCACGCTGTCGTCCAGGTCTTTGCTGATGCGAACAATGTCCTCCTGTGAAAGTGAGTGCTCTGAAGTGCCAGTAATCGCAGTGGTCGTTTCACCCCAGTTGTCATCCTGCAAAGACAAAGAGAGAACAAGATATGGTCTAATTACAGTGGTCTAATTAAAACTGTATTCAAACCTAATATTGTCTGTATCTGGTATTATTAGGTTACAGACAACTACACACTTACATTCACTCCTATGAGCAATTTAGAGTCACCAATCAACCTAATGTTCATGATTATGAACTTGGATATTTCCAGTTTTAGTATTTTTTTATAAACCATTTTTTTCAGTTTGACACAGTCTGCCCCACCCCTACAAGAAAAAAAGCATGTTAGAACACACACACACACACAGTCTCCAAAATAGCAGTAATAACAGCCCACTCACACTAGGGTGGCTACACCTCCTGTCATTATTGTGTTTGTGTGTGTGTGTGTGTGTGTGTGTGTGAAAGTATGAACCTGAGTCTTAGATGATGTAACAGGAGTTCTATAATACACAGAAATGACTAAGCGATTTAATAAACCAGAGGGCATCAGAGTGACAATAGATTCTTGGGTTTTTCAATGTGGAGTTTCCATGTTCTCCCTGGGTTTTTACAGGGTACTCCGGTTACCTCCCACAGTCCAAAAAATGTAGGTTAATTAGTGATTCTAAATTGCCCACAGGAGTAAGTGTGAGATTGTGTGGTTGTTTGTCTTGTCTTTGGCCCTGCAATGAACAGACGACCTGTCCAGGGTGTACCCCTGCCTCTCGCCCTATGTGTATATACTATCGCAGGGCATAGTATAGAATATCCGGGTGAAATCAATACAATGATTTACAGTGTAGTAATGAGCTGTAGGGTTAACATGCCTAAAATTCTTTACTATCCGTCTGTCACCACACACACACACACACACACACACACCTCAGAAATAGAAACCCTGGACAAGAAATAGGATGCAATGTATGTGCTTAGATTACAGACAGTATGGACAGTTTTCATCTGTGATCCAGAAAAAGCTAAGCAGAAGCCAACATTTATGGGGATGAGTAGGGACACACAGAATCGATTTTTCTTTTAAAATTTCTAAAGCTTTGATGTAAGAAACAACTGCAATGTAATGTTCATAACGACTCTTTTCCATGCTGGAGTCAAGAGGTCTGATAATGTCATGGTTACAGTATTTCTTTTGGACAGGTAGGAATATAATGTGATGGGATTTTGATGTTTTCTGTTACGTTTGATATTTTAGCATAGTTACTAACTGTACTGAAAAAGATTTCTGACATTCAGTAAATGACAAATGATGTATAGTAATAATTCAAGAGGTGTGTTTAATGATTTCATAAGTGGAATTTATAACCTATAAACATGACTATTATATTATAAACATGACCAAACTATGCCAAACTAGACAAACCGAAATTCACGACTAAGACATGAGAATAAGGTGACAGGAACAAACAGGAAGCAAACAGAGATATGAACATTATATAACAAGTAACAAACATAAACATAAAATATGTCATAAACTTAAAATCAAAAGAGAGCACAGTCAACTGACATTATATTACAATTCAAAAAATATATTATATTTTATATCTAGGTTTTTTATCATCATAATAATAAATATCTAAAAAAAAACAATATTTTATCTGTGTGTTTTGTGCAACAAATCTAGCTCAGATTGTAACAGAGGCACTTCACAAGCTCGTAGGAGTAAACACAGGGATTAGGGGACAGAGAGGGCAACAGAGAGAGGGGTAAAGGGGCAAAAAATGGAGAGTGAAGCGGAAAGAAGATTTGCTTTTCAGTCGGAAAATAACAACTTGGTTTATAAAATGTCTTTAGTGAGGAAACCTAAGCAAATTAAACTAAATCCAAACCGAGACAAAATAAACAGAAATCAAACCAAAACCAAACCAACATCATACCAACCAACCAAACTAACCAAACCAACATCATACCAAACAGAAATCAAACCAAAACCAAACCAACATCATACCAAACAGAAATCAAATCAAACCAAAATCAACATCATACCAAACAGAAATCAAACCAAAACTAAACCAACATCATACCAAACAGAAATCAAACCAAAACTAAACAAAAAAAAAACAAACAAATCTCAAAAAAGATTTTTAAATGTAACACATTTATATTGAGGTCATTCAATTAAATCATGTATTACACAAAAGAAAGAAAATAAAGAGAAAGAAAAATAGAGAGAAGGAAAGAAGAGGTAGATAGAAGAAAGGAGGGGAAAAAGAAAGAAAAAATTGAAAAAGAAAAAAGGAAGAAAAATAACTACAATAAACTTTCTCCCTTAAACATGTTCACTTGATGCAGTAACAAACCTGATTACCAACACACACAAACACTCAGACACACACACACACATTATTGCGTTCTGGCTTGAAGCAGCTACAGAAAATCAAATTCATATTATAAAAATGATTTGCGGTCAGTGTTCGCAGAGAGCCAATGTGCCTCACCGAGATCCGGCATCTGAGATAACATCTACTGCTCTATGTGTGTGTGTGTGTGTGTGTGTGTGTGTGTGTGTGTGTGCCGATTGAGTATGCCCTACCTCCTGAGGCTCGGATGGCGGTGAGCTCAGCTCCTGCGATGCAGGTTGGCTTTTTAACTCCAGCTCTTCCATCACTGTCTGAAGCCTGGAGTGTGTTTGTGCTTTTTTCCAGTGCTGATAGAAACGGCCTTTATCCGACAGATGGGTGAATTAATGCGCTTTGGGGAGCGAGTACTGACTTTAATGCTTTTTATTGTAAGAATAAAAAAGCTGCCATCCATTAATGGGTCAGGATTGCAGTGCAGTGAGTTACTGTGAAGCCTTTCAAGAGATGGGACAGCGAGTTCTCCCACTGAGAGATGGCTTACATCATCATTATTACAAGTCTCATGGAGGCCTGTGATAGGGTAAATAATATTAAATTATATTATGTAATAATCAAGGGCGGCGTGGTGGCGTCCTGGGTTTGATTCCCAGGCAAAGGGGTCCTTCTGTGTGGAGTTTGCATGATCAAATGTGGCCTTGTGATTGACTGGTGACCTCTCCATGGTGTAAAATAATTTTTTGCACCCTGTGGGGCAATCGTAGAACCCTATATATGTGGGAGGAAACTTGAGTACCCAGAGGACCATCTTGCAGTGAAGCTGCAATGATGCTAAGCAATAAGCCACGGTGCTGCCCATATTATATTATATAATGTTCAATTATTTTATATTATATTATTTATTCGTTCATCTTCTATTACCTAATTCGGGGTCACAGGCATCTGGTGGAGCCTTTTCATAGCTCTTTGAAAAGTGAAAGTCAAAGGGGTACACTTTGGACAGGTCACCAGTCCGTCACAGGGCTACACACACCCACTCACGCCTATGGGCAATTTAGAATGATTAATCAACCTAACATATTTTTGGACTGCGGGAGGAAACATGCAAACTCCAAACAGAAAGGCCCCTGCCCCGAAATCGATCCCGGGACCTTCTTGCTATGACTATATAGTTCTTGCTGTCCAGAAAGTATGTGTAAGACAGGAAAAGTATTTAGATGACCTACTTAGTTTAAAGTATTTAGATGACCATCTACTCCCACCAGAAGGCTTGTGTCATCTTTCAGTGCTTATAGTCTTTTCCGGGGTTTAACAAATACGATTGGTTTTGTTCACATATCACGTCTTTTGTGTGCTTAGGTTTATAATTTTAAATGTAGAGAATTCTGTGTGGCCCGCTCGTTTATCCAGACACCGCAGCAAAAATGAAAACGTCTCGATTTTTGCGAATGCTGCAAACACATCTGACAAAAAAATGACAAATCACCTTGAATGAGATTCCATTAAAACCTTAGCAGAGAATGGGTGCAGGAGGAGCAGCCCATTATTCATTAGTTTTATTTTGTAAATACATCCTGTAGCTGAGTTACAGAGTTTTTATCAGTGATGCAAATTCATTACTGACATTTTCTTGGTGTGATAGAGCGCACAGCAACAAAAGGCTGCAAGCGCTTTAAAGAGATGGAGAAAGTCATGCTGACGGGTTTCACATGTTGAAAGCGCAAGTGTCTCAAACAAGCCAGACAGATATCCCAGGTGGGCAATTTTAAGGATTGGGGTTGAGGAGGTGAATTTTATTAGGATCTTCTAGCCAATGTATTCCCTAATTCGGGGTCACAGGGTCTGCTGGAACTCATGAGATGCCGGGAGACAATCCAAAGTCCACACTGGAAGCCCAGGAATCAAACCCATGACTGAGAGGGTAAATACTGAGAGGGTAAATTATCACTTATAATTAAGTAAAGTTTGGAACTTATAATTAAGTGAAGTTAAGTTTAGCTTAAAGCTTTTCAAAAATGGAAAACTGTTTGGTTTTGCATTGTGATTGGTTGAGGCTTTCTATCTCAAACCTCTCAACAAAAAGCCTGCCTCAGACTGCTTTTATAAAATGAAAAATTGTAAAAAAGAAAATATATTGCTGGGTGGACAAGACAGGCGTTTGGGTGGGCTCAGCCCAACCCCACCTATGCCAAGAGCTGACTCTGGTCCCTACACTGCATTTTATAACTTGTAGAAGGAAAGTGGTGTGAAGCCCAAGTGACAAATGTTTCTTTGTCTGTGGTTAGCAGTAAAGTTCCAAATAACGATAGCTCAGGGTTAAAGACAGTACTTGGGTCCCTTATATAAAAACAACAGCATGATGTGGGGCCACCAATAAGCCAAAATAGCATCAACATGAGTTAAGTGCTTGGACCACTAATTATAAGGAACCAGATTAATTAATGGGAACTTTAAAACATTTTAAACCAGAAAAACTAAATTAGTGCATAGGGAACAGAAATCAAGTTTAGATAGTGGTCTCATCCAGATTTTTTCCCTGTAACAAACTGTTGACTTTAAATTTATAAAAAAAGTAGAGTATATATAGATGCTAAAATTAGAAGGGAATAAGTTGTAGCGCAGTGGTTGATATGTAGGACCAGTAAATTGAACCCTGATTCTGTGGGAGGGTGGGAGCAGTGTCCTGCAGAGGTCAGCTTTAATTTGCCTTAAGACATCTACCTGTAATTTACAAGTATAACTAGCAAATTGATTAGCTGGTTTAGGTGTGTTTGATTAGAGTTGGAGCTAAGATCTGTGGGATACCCCCCCCCCCAGGATTTGGGCTTGATTTCTTTTAATGAATGAATAATTAAAATAACTGGGTAATGAACAGAAAAATCTTGTCCCATCTCATATCTTTATATAGAAATAAAATCTCCCATAGCTGACCCAGCCATTTCAGTCAATTTCCATTGTATTATCTACATTAATTACACAACACACAACCTAGTGCAAGTTTCTGGTGTCTGTCTTGCTGCACATAGAGAGTACGACTTCAGATGCAGCTGTCACTGCTGACCGATGCCTGACCCTGCCCCTCATATAGATCTACCAGTTAGCGATCCTCACTAATTATCATTTATAACTGTAATTATATAATGTTTTGCTCAGACAACACTATATTAAAAAACATTGTGATTTTTTTTACTCGTTCCTTTCAGATCATAAACAAAAGTTCTGGGACACCTGTCAATTGCATCTATTTGTGTTTTTTTGCACATGTAAATAACACTTGACACATCTGGAGCGCATGCCAGTGGAGGGTGCCCCCTTCTGATAGCTAGAAAATGTTGTATATATAATAAATATTAAAAAGTCTTCCACCACAGCACCACATTGCAAAATCAAACCCTGTCCCTCAACACACATCCTGGCAAAATATGTTTCCATAGTGCAGCTGGTATTCCAGTTCATCCCAAAGATGTTCAGTTGGTAAAAAAGAGTAAAGGGTGTCTACTTGTTGATCTCATAAAAATGTTTTGTAGCATAGCAGGGCCATAGAGATAGATTGAATAGACAGTTAGATAGAGGGATGGACGGACAGCAGACAGATAGACAGTCAGGCACCAGCAAGATGGCTGGATTAATGGAGGGACAAATAGATAGACAGACAGATGGATGATCGGACGGACAGTAGAATGAATGGATAGAGAGACTTATGGATGGACAGCAGGGTGATAGCTAGAAAGACAGATGAACAGATAGACAAATAAATGGACGAGTGGACGGACAGAGGGATGAATGGATAGATGGAAGGATAGATAGGCTGATGGATTGGCAGCAAGATGGTGCGGACAGACAGACAGACAGACAGACAGACAGACAGACAGACAGACAGACAGACA
>JAOTQW010000020.1:1947945-1958737 GCA_026260075.1 Sisor rabdophorus
TGTGAGTGAGAAGGATATAGAGAATAGGGCTAGGTGGAGACAAGAGATTCGCTGTGGCGCCCCCTAAATGGGAGCAGCCGAAAGGAGAAGAAGAACAAGCATTATTATATTTAGTGAATGCCACTGTTTTTATGCGGGTTGTATCATTTTACTTTGTTTATCCGCCAAACCTTAAAGGCTGGTTTGTGAAAATATTGTCCGACGTTAAACCGGTCCATGGTGCAATAAAGGTTGGGGACCGCTGGTATAGATACTTCTGCTCATCCACCTCCCTCCACCTAGTGATAGCAGTATAAGCGGTGTGGATTTCTTACCGTCACAAATCCATAACCTAACCATGACCATAACCATACAGATACAGCAAAGCTGAAGTGAGGAATAACAGACTTAGGCTTATCTGGAAACAGGAAATCTTTACACAGGAAAAACAGCCAGGCAGAAAGACTTACTTATCGTTTACAAACGAGTACATAAGGAGCCGTTCGTCAATAAATTTCTTCCATTCTGGTTTTTCCACGGCCAAATCTCTGTAGTTGTCATTGGAAACAATGATGCCGTCTGATTCATAAGCCAACTTGACGATGAAACGGTCATCATAGCATACCACCCTACGCCCTTGGACACGCCGAGAGGGTGTAAAAACCAGGATCTTGTCCTTCTCCAATCGTCTTAGGATCTCTTGATCTAAAAAAAAAAACAATAACTTTTAAGCATTCCTATCTAATGCTCAGACTGTGAGGTATAATAGCAATGTGACATGTTATGGTCCATTGCTATAACTGTGGCTTCACACACTAAATATTGTATAATAGTAGCAGTATCATAATAACAGTTATTTTAGTATTACATTTTGCTGAAAATTGTTTAAATGACACTTTTAAACTATGTTAATAAATTTAAAATAACCTGAATATGAAATATAAGAAGCCCGTCGGAACATGTGTTCCGTGCAGCTGGAAACACAACAATGATTCTCGCAATGTCAAGATGCTAGTTTTCTGGCAGAGAATTTTGAATCTGTATATAAAGACCAACATGCTATTATGTTAACATTGTAAATATTACCTTCCCTGATTTTCCAGCATTGGAAAAAAATGGATTTCTGCAAAGAATTAATGTTTGTTTACATAAGACCTTGTAATTTATTTTAATGTTTTAAAAGCTCACTGCGTTTGTTTGGGCCTTTTCACAAGTATATATTTATATATAGTATAGTAGTGTATTTAACCAGGGCAAAATGTAATGAATTCCGTCAAATCCTAAAAAAGGAAATGATGGACAAAAAGAAGATCTAAGTTATTATAGAGCATAACTATATTACTGCAACTGCATGCCCTGATATCTGTCGATTTATTTTGGGAAAGTGATATCTCTTTGGTTGAGGTGATAAAATTATTAACCCAAAGCCTGAGGAATCAAATCCCAGCACTAATTTAGCACTGCTGTAGCATGAGCATGGCTCTTAATCCCCAATTGCTTAGTTGCATTAAAGTACATTGCCTAAGATAAGGGCATCTTGCCAAATACCCGATTTGTAAAATGATTTCTTGGCTTTAACCAGCCTGTATTTAATAAGTAATAAGTTGAATCAGATCTGGACTGTGGCATGGGAATCCCAATAAATCACACACAGAACAGCTAGGAAGGTGATCAACTTGCCTGTGATCAGAGCATCCGGTCGAGACTGTTCTTTCCTCCATGCTGGTACAAACACTGTAATGTCTTTGTGGCCACGTTCAAGGAACCAGTCCACTGCAAGCTGAATACCTTGGCAAGAAAACACCTCCTTGTTGCCATGGCTACAAGATTAAAAGAGGAAGTAAGTGTTAGAGAATACATGCAGGGTGCTTTTGTGTTTTTGGAAAAGAGTTAAATGATGTATATTAAGTAAGATAGAGACAAGAAATATGATGCAACAAAAAAGGCATTTAAAATTTTTTAAAATAAAATTCTGCTTTACATTTACAGCATTTGGCAGACGCCCTTATCCAGAGCGACTTACAACTGAGCAATTGGGGGTTAAGGGCCTTGCTTTTGCAATGGAAAAAAATTTATGTAAAAAACAAAAGTAGATTAAATAAATAAATTTGTTTGCAGTAATACTGTTTATGCAATATCAGAGAACTGTTTCAGCATTTTTACTTCATTTATCTTCTCCAAATCAGTCTCAATGATTTACAAAATTTATAAAGGTCAGATGTAAGGCTGTGATATCATTTAATCAAAACCTCGATTATTTGAAACAAGACGCTGCTTCAGTGCCACTGACCAAGCGGAGTCACAAGACTTCACACAAAGTAAAACCAATTGATACAACTGAGAAAATTGCGTCTATTTGAGGTTTCGAATGAATCCATCAAAACCATTTTTTCTAGATCTAAAGGTTTTCCCAATATAAACTGCTCTATTTGTCTAATGATCACCATGTCACCAAATTATTGCACAAATACTTTTTTTCATTCATCTTCTATACCCCCTTATTTCCTTACAGCTGGAGCAAATCCCAACGCACATAGGGCGAGAGGCAGAGGTACACACAGGGCCCGGTACATCGCAAGACCACATATTTAGTTATCTTCTAAAAAATGTTTTTTTTATAAAAAATGAGCTTAGTTTGTGATGTTCCAATAGACTTTGGAGCACTACTGTGAGATTTGAGAGTTCAGGCACTGATGTTGGATTGCAGTCAGCGTTTAGAGGGTGTTTGAAGTTGAGAGTTAAGATCATAACCCTCCAATCCTTTGCCTTAACCATAATACAGCAAGTCTTAATGAAGCTTGGTGGTTTGTCACTGGGACATTATCAAGCTGAAACAGTTATAGCATAAAGAGACATTCAACAAAATTCTGCATAATTGTGTGCAACTTTGTGACAACAGATTAACCCTCTAACCTCAAATGTGAACCCAGATGTAGGGTATCTTTATAACAAAACTTTACATTATTCAAATTTTAAGCTACAAACTAAAGTAACGTGAAAGAAAATTAATAAGCAACGGCAACTAAATGTTAAGATTGGGGACTCAATACCATAGATTGTAGCCTAATTGTAGTAAAAGTGAATTCATTTGCCATCTAGAAATAAATTATGGAAGATATAAAAATATAAACAAGGTTTATGCACTGTCACCTTCAGTAAACACAGGTAGTTCATCTGCTGCTCTAGACATTGGTTGACAACACTCTTTTACTTATATATTTATACTTTAAGGTTTGTTCATTCTATTTATTTTAATTATTTCCAATCTACATTGACATTATAATGCACATTAATGTCACAAAAGGTAAAATAAACAATCAGTAAAAACACACCAGGAAATAAATGGATTTTTCTTTCCCTTTTTCTTTTTTTTACAGAATTGTGATATTTGTGTTTTCATTATTAAGGTAGCATCTTAAAAAAGAGACTAATAATTTACTATTACATTTTAATCAAACTTGATCCAGTTGCTTCTATTTTTATGTTTATGTATATAGTTTATTTTGGACAACATTCACAAAACAGAATAGTGCACTGTTTTTCCTTCCATTAAATCTTATATTCAGTTGTTCACAAACACAAACTACAAAACAAAAACGAAAGAAACAGAAATTATTTGCTAAATGCTACTAAAGTACAGTTTGTTTTCAGCAATTTATTAAGATTCCAATAATAACATTAATCTGCTAAATAGTCATGGCTGAATAAACGTGCTGGATGTGGGATAAGTACTCACCCCAATCATCAATTTTACTAATTACTAATTTATGAATTTGAAGTTTCCATACTAAAGGTTATATTCTGTATAACACATTTATGTTGTTTCGATTAAGTAGGTGTTCAATTTATTTTAAAGGTATATAATTAGTGGTGACATAAAATGAAGGATTGCAGTGTTCTGTTTAACATTTCTGCCAAATGTAAAACTTTTTTTAATTTAACTAAGCATTTGAGGGTTAAGGATCTTGTCTAGCGGCCAGGAAGCGGCAAATTGATGGTACTGGAAATTGATCACGTTCCTTGTCCAAATTTATGCAGAACCAAATTTGAGGTGGTTTGTAGCTAAATAGAATAATTCCGAATGATGGTATTTATATCACTGTTTTTGACAAACATCTTCTATGCTTTCTATTTATGGAACAGGTACTGGACCTATTTACCAAAAAATAAAAATAAAAACCTGAAGTGTTTTTGGTATTTGTGATTGTTTTTTTCTGGATCTTAAAGTTATTATGTTTTAATTTAATTTTATATGTTTTAATAGGATGTGAGGTAGCAACCTGAAAAGGATAGAAAAGGTGTGAAAGTTATGCATTTATTAACACTCACCTCATGGCTACGTTGCTTCCATCCACAACTATAGGTCGTAGGTTATCTTTGTCATCCAGGATTGACTGTGGCGACTCCGAACATCGTAAATCAGCAGAGTCTGAAAAGCTACATGCTGAAGAAGACGATGATCCGGAAGATGCTAAAGATGAAGACGTGGAAGAGGATGAAATGGCTGCACCACTGTCACTGTCTGCCTTGCTGCCAAGTTTTACTAGCTCCCCCAGGATGTCGTTGATCAAGGCATCTGACCCGAGCTTGCTTAAGACTAATCGGACTAAATCCTCAGCATAACCCAGCTTCAGAGCGAACTCCAACTTGGTCTGGTACTCCCTAAGAAAATTTTCTGTATTTGGATTATCCTGTGTCACTTCCGGTAGCCCTGGCGAGTCCAGATCCAGACATGGGGAGCGCGAAAGAGGCGGATGTACAGCTCGAGTGGATCCATCTTTAGGGGCGAGAGTACAGCTCTGCTCCACCTCACCATCAGAGCCACAACTGTCCTCTGATTCTCCCCGAGAAGAGGAAGGACATCTCCCTGTGCTGGATACTCCTTCATCGCTGGTGTCCAATGAGCCTCCATCCATTTTGGAAAGGACATCTGCACCGGCCTGCCGGTCTACAGCCTTTACATGGAGGCAGTCCAGATCCAGCCCCAGGTCGAGGATGTGGCCTGCTCCATCATCCAGATGGTCCTTCAGGCCCATGAAGCTGTCACGGACATTCAGCGCCGTGCTGCCTACGACCCCTTCTGACCTCTGGACCAACTGCTAATCACCCCTCAGACTGCTTTGGACATGTGAACCTATAGGAACAAAAGAAATAGGGTCTGATGGCACTTAAAAACTAACAACAGCCACCAACTACAATGATGACGTCAGTCTATCTAAAGCCCGCTCCTAAGTCTATCATTCTTGATCTAGCTGACAAATGTCTTTAGCAGCATTAAAAATTTTAGATTTAGTGTGGGAAGTAAATGAGAGCAGTCTATTTCTCCAAGCAGCAACTACCGAATAAATATTTAAAGATTTATCTCTTTTTTTTAATATATATATTTCAAGTTCTTTTAAAAAAGCAAAATTTTAAACGCTTTGCATTATTTGGAAAATACTGCACAAATGGCTGCTGTTAAATGTTACATTTGTATTCATGGTGATTCGTTACTAAAAGCGAGTAGACACAACTGGGTTAATTTCCACAGACAGATGCACTTTCTCAGGTTTAATAAGACATAGCTGAATTTGGAGGGGGTTGGAAAGGGGCCACACAGTAAACAATGGCAGTCTTGGAAGGTCTCCAACTGTTGCTAGGTTACTGCTGCTTAAACAACGCTCCTTCCAAATGCCACTGGAAAGCAGGCATAATTTAGTTTTGTCCAGCAAACGGATTTGGGGAAGGGCGGGTGGGGGTTGGACAAGGTTGGTGGTTCAGGTGAATATCTTGTTGGTTATTTACCACTAATGTGTTGGCACCCTTTAGCATACACACTGTTTACAGGCAAACCAGCTACTTGACTGAAGTCTAAACCTTTACGTGTGTTCATTGTTTTTTTTTAGTATCCATATTTAAATGCATCATAAAATTCAGACACAAAGGTGATAAATATTTGCCCAGGCCCACAAAGTTTCTTCTAAATAAATGCAATTAGCATAGAATTAATCCATGTAAGACACAGGGTAAGGTACTGTGCTTTATTTTAAATAATGTTTACATTTTTTGTCTTACAGGTACATATTTGTTGTAATTATGTATTGCGTTAACAAGGAGAAATGTATAATAGATGTTTAAATCACCAAATGTCTTTTCTTGGAGAAATACTTTATGTAAGCCACGCACATTGGATCAAAAAAGTTATTACTTTTTATTAAAAGTAATTTTTTTTTAAAGTTAGACATTTTGTTTTCTAGAAAATGTTAAAGACTGAAGTCTTTAAAATCTGACTAATGCACCCTAGATGGCCATTTGCTGGTCAGTATCATCCCTTTCATTTGATTTGTTCATTTGGCATTTTTCAAACTCCACCAACAAGGCAGCCCAGCCCAGCCATGTGTCATTAACGAAGCAGTGAATGCAGGGTTTTTTTTGTCCCGTGGAGTCTACGTAAGCATGGAAGAGCGTCACACCAACATGAGTACAGAGAGTAAGACCTCTGGTCCCTAAGGCAGTGCAAGCCCTGGCAGTTATTGTAGGTTTGGGTGTTGAGGGAGGGGTGTTTTGGGGAGGGGAGTTGTGATGTGCTGTCTGCGCTTCTCCTGAGACAAAAGCAGGGCTGAGGGCCGGAGGAGTGCAGCCAGCAGGCCAACAGATGCCTGCTGAGGCCATGGGGGAACAGCAACTGGTGTCCTCCTCCTGCTATACAGCCGCCTGGTGCATATGCTCTGCCTCAGATTGGTCAGGTGACAATCAGAAACCTTGTCTTAACCCCAAAGTGCAAATATGCCCAACCAAAAAAACCCCACATCCAGTTATCCTGTTCTTTTACGACTATCTACCAAGTATCAATGCAGAATCCCTTACCCCCGATAACAAATGAAATATGCTTAAACAATGCACTTATACCCCTTGGTAATAGTAACTTAATGCATTATTACATGGAGCAAACAATTAGACGTTTGTGGAGCCAGAATGCTTATCAGTTGCTTGGACTTTTAACCTAGATTTAGGAATAAATTATGTCGAAGAGCAGTTTCGATACAGGATATGCAAACAAAACACAACACTTTGAACATACACCATTCAAGTCTTATAAACATTATAGTGGAATGGTTAAGTCTCCATAGTGTGAGATGAAATCAGTATTGACCTGCAGTTATATCAAAAGGTCCACTAAAACGTTCTACATTTACCTGTGGTCCATGCAAATTCCAAATAAAATCCAGCAGAAAATAACCAGAGGTTTTTAGAAGTCAGAAGCACTCACCACCAGTCAGGACCGACTGTCCCAAGCATCCGCTGGAAAGTTTCTTGGAAAGGGCTTGTAATGTGTAAAAATGTCTTATATCCTGTTTTAGCCTGCCTTGTCTTGTACAGAGTAGAAATCCTGTGTGCGTTTAATGTTGTCCAAAAAGGAAAACTGAAACACGGCTCTCCAAGCTTGCAGCGGCCTTTCAAACGCTCGCTTCAACTGAGGAGGAGAGTCTGCACCATAGATCTTTTTTTTTGGAGAAGGCGGTTTAAACAATGAGAGCTGGAGCAGATGGAGGTACAATGTCTACCATTCCCCCCATTAGTGAGTCTGCTCATGGGCCAATGAGAGAGCAGCCGGCTTACAAAGGAACACACACAGACACTCAAACAGGGGAGCGTGCAGATAAGCCAGTGGCTGTCATTGCAAAAGGTCTTCCCTCGTGCGGCCCATGAATCAACAAGGGGTGTGTGGCCAACAATAGAGCCACACAAAAGAGGGACTGAGCAGGCAGCTGCAGCACGAGGCCTCGGCCATTAGGGAGCAGGCCGGCAGTAGGAAACACCTGGCTAGTTGAGGGACTACAGTGGCTCACCCTTCTTTGTGTTTTTTCTTTGACTAGAAGCTTGGGGGGGGGGCTGGGTCACAGCTAAACAATAGGTCAAATTATGTTAAAAGCATTGCATGTTGCTTAAGAGAGAACTGGGGAGAGAAAGGGAAAATGACAGAGAGAGAGAGAGAGAGTGTGTCTAAGGGGTTGGGGGTGGGTCATGCTCCAAAGGGTCGAAGTGTGTCTGCGTGGTGGGGGGCATCTGAACAACGACACACAATAAGTGTGTTTCCATAGTTATAGGGGGGAATAAGGACATCTATATTGTTGAGACACACTTCAACAATATGAGGTTTTTAAAAAGAAAAGGCCAGCATGACAAGCTTCCCTTCCTTAAGTCAAAAGTTCTTTCACTTCCACTTGTGAGGAATCACCTAACATCTCACATCACACTGCTAGAAAGAGCATACCACAAGCTGGGCTTTTAGAGAATTGTACTGGTGTTCCAGGAGCATGCCTAGCATGTGACAAGCTAACACTTTTTTATTTAACTTTCCATAATGCGTCACATATGATACAGGAACTAGGTCTGGGCCTCAATAGCTGTGGCAATGACAGTAGTATTACATGGCTAAGCTCTGATCTCTGTATTGATTGATTAGTTTTTTTTGTACTTTGCAACTTCAATCTAATCTAAAATTATTTATAGGCATATTGTTCTGGGTGAAAGCCATTTAAATTTGAGGAGCATTTATATAGGGTTATAGTGCATCAGTGTTCTGAGATCCCATTTACAAAACCACCACTATAAATCATGTCACATGTACAATATGGTGTAATAAAATAATACAATATTATTACTATAATATATTAGTAGTAATTCTACTATAATATAAGTCATTCTACTATAATATAATAGTAGAATATTTCCTATTAAATTAATTGGGTTAAAAAAAAATCTGAGGAAAATAGGACGTCTAATACACGTAATTAACCCTTTAAAATTTCTTTAGAAAGAACACTTTCGAGTTTTTAGAGCTGTAGATACCCGACTTGATAGAATGATAATAACACACCCATAATATATTGATAAAAACTTATATGAAACACTTAATTAAGTAGTCACCAACTCAAGTTTTACCTTAAAAATAATCAGCAATAATCTGAAAATTTTACACACCAGCTGCCTGTAATTTTTTGACAATAATAGGCTAGATATATAAGCCATTCAATTAGAAAGGTTATATTTATAATTTATTATAAATTATCATATATTTATAGTGATATACAAAATTTCGAATTATCTGCTTATGGAAACCATGAAGGAGTAAAAGTTACAATTTATGAATATTGCGTTTAACTACAAACATTTATTAACAAACAGATTAGTCACACCACATTCCCAGTTAATGTTTTTGATAAATTATTTTTTATACATTTTTTAAAACAATTAATTATATATATATATCATTAGTATATCAATACATTTATATCAACTATCAATAGTTTTAAATATTTAAAATTAAATATTTAAAAATTACTACTGGGCATGATTTTCTGGGCATTTTGCTGTAACTGAGTTGTAATCAAATTTCAATTTTAAAGTCAATTTTATCTCACGGCAACCATATATTTTACGCTATAGTTATTTAAATAGGTATTCTGGAAAACAAACATGCTCATAACTTTGTTTCGGACAAACTCAGCATTTCCCTCAGTCTTACTTGTGAGTTAGCCACACCCACTTATTTACATGTAACGATATACACAGAATTAAAAAAAAGTCCATCATGGATGACAAATTCTCGTCGTAACGGTGTATAGACATACAACCAAATACTAGGTATTTTATAGGCTGATTTTATGATACACATCCATAATCTGGTTATAGTGGATCATCACTCAGTGACATCACAATCTAGAGTAGGCTGCAGTATTACTCTTACATTTAAAAAATCTCTAAATAAAACGTTGAGCCCTATCTAACTCTCAAGTTTCGCATCTTTAGTTCAAATGACTTTCAGCCTGAATGCATTGTGGTTTTATTAGAAGCGGCAAGGACCACAGATTATATGTCTGTGACTGTCTATAACAGCTATAACTATACTGTGTTTGTCTGTAAGAAAGAAACTTAAATCGCAATGCTAGGACATGATAATTGAGGACATTAACTGTGATGTGTTGGTTTCTATGCGTACTAAGTATAAAGAATTTACTTAACCTAGCAGTACCGATACAACAAAACAGAAACCTTTAATATGCTGGGAGGAGTTTTATAGTGGCACTAGACCGAATATCGACGCATGGTGACTTTCTAATTGATCCTCAGCTGCCGAGTCACTCCTCAGGGTCAGCTAACCGACGACCATCTGTTTGGTGGGCCAACAAAAACAGGTGTCTTCATGACACCAACTGCCGGAGGCTATCAAATGCCCCTGGCTAGTTAGTTTAGGCTCGTGTTTACTGATGTAACAGAAATGTAGGTTATCCCTTTAAAATGTGATACTGTCCACAAACAAGGGTTTCTGTCCTAATACTGATGGAGACTGAAATACGAACCTGTCTTATTATACCACTATTATCAATTTAAATATTTTAAAAAATCAGTATTTTTACTGTGTAAAATTCGCTTTTATTCCTTTTTTGAATTACATTTGTGTATGAATGTATAATTTAACTTGTAAATTTTGTAAAGCTACTTGGACAATTGTTTAACAATAACCTTCAATAAAGGCTAAATTATTAAGCATTCTCTAATAGATTAAATATTTTAATATTCTGATTATTATTTTTCATAAAAGCCCAAACATGAAATTATAATAATGCATGTGACAAGCCCTAAAAAATAATTTCCTCAAACAATATAAAATAAAAAATAAAGATATTTTTTATTGGGGCAGCGAGGTGGCGTAGTGGTTAGCACAGTCGCCTCACATCAAGAAGGTCCTGGGTTCGAATCCTAGGCTTGAGGTCTTTGCGTGGCTTTCCTCTGGGTACTCCGGTTTCCTCCCACAGTCCAAAAACATGTG
>JAOTQW010000020.1:1966336-1980379 GCA_026260075.1 Sisor rabdophorus
TATAAAGTTATATTAATAAAGTGTTTTAAAAGCTTTGTGATATTGAGGGTATGTGCTGCATCACTCATTGAGATAGTCATTTAAATCATGTGAACCAAAGTTGGCTATCTTTTAGCGGCTATCTGGGACACAGTTATTATATCAATAATAAGTGATGCATGAACTGGATCATGTAATAACCTCTGGCCTGTTATACTTGCATGTTATACATCTTTAACTTCTAAACTGGACTGGTATAACTGGTTTATATTGGTTTCTATTTACTGATATAAGAAAAAATTGAGATAAAATATTACTGGCCAATAATCTAATTACCTGACAGCACAGAAGAAGATAATAGCATTGCAGTACTTATAATAAAATTTCTATTAGTCATTTATGTTTTGTCCTAGTTTGAACCTCTAACTGAAGCCAGCAAGCCAAGCCTAAAGTCAAAACAAGGCACAGTTGAAGGCCTACACACCAAATGGTGGTTGATTGAGCTAATTAACCCCAGGTGCAGAGCAATCACACCCCGACCGTACCTGTGAAGACTCATTTAGATGCTAGAACTAGTGCATGCTTCTTGTTCTGTGTGTGTAAAATGTGGCTTAAAGTTGTGTTTCTTTTGGTAGGACTTAATTACATGGTGAGTCCTTCTCCCTTTGTGGCCAACGTTGTGTCAGATGATGTCTGGCCTGAACTGGGAAATACAGTGCCACATTTCAAGGCTATTAAAGCAGAATCCCCAAGTGGCAGTACTCCATGTCCACCTTTGAAGCTTCCAGAGTCCCAACCAATTGACTTCTCGGCTGTTCAAAAGTCGATGTTTCAGCCTGCAAGAAAGCGCAGACCAGTGCCTAGTGAAATAATGGCAATTTTGCTGCCAAAACCTTTACCTGTGGCAACAACAACTTCACCATCTGAACCAAAAGTAACTGAGCTTTTGTGCCATGTGGACCGGATTTATGTGAGGGTTCGTAAGAGTTTTTTTAGCAACCTGAATGCTGACCAATATCTCAAAGTGGGAACATGCACTGTGAACAAGGACACAGCTGAGCATTATTACTTTTTGTATTCCATTAACAACTGTGATTTTCAACGTAAAGTATGTTTTTCTCTAATGGCTGAAAATATAATCATACTTTTTTGCAATAGTTGTTTTCAGTTCTTGTTTGCTTATCAGCTTATCTTTTCAGGAAAATGAAAATGGTGTTTTGTATTCAAACACCCTGTCCTATGAGCCTGTGAGCAATGGACCATTCATTCGAGAGATGCCATTTTCTGTGCAACTGGAGTGTTATTATAACAAGTTAACTTTTTTTGTTGGTTTGTTTTACTGCATAGAATTAAATGTGTCCTAGAGCCAAATGGTAATTCTTTCTCCCCCCCCCCCCCAGACATTTCCGTTCATACAGTGTTGGTTTTCTTCCAAAGATTCAATCAGGGACTGTTTTCTTGAGCTTTTTGGGTGGAGTCTCTCTTACACCTGTAAATGGTAAGCACTGTCAACATCTTAATGTCCAGATCTCTTGTGATTGTTAGATGCTGATTGTATTCTTATATGGGCTTTATTCTGTATTGTCTCAAACAACCAAAGCTTAGCTTAGTTTTTGTTTATTGTGGGTAAGGGAGCGTGACCACTACTTACTTGTGGTTTGATTCGTTGGTGCAACCTTGGATCTGTGAAGGATTTTGAAATCGAAGAGAGAAGACTCCTTATTGGGTGTTGGGTTAGTTCTGTACAGGAAGCATCTTTTGTCTGCTAGTATTTAAACAACTAGGTTGAAGTATGTAAATGTGCTGTCTTTTTTGGCTCTATGCTTTTTATAATTGTCGATAACTGACTATTCCCTCTTAATTGTTGTAGAATTTTGGGAACCCCTTGCTGATTGGCAGAGTTATATCTTCGGCCAACCTATGTACTTTGAGGCCAGAATTCCTTTTTCTCGTGATGAAAAGAGGCTCCATGTTAAAAAGTGCTATTTTACAGCTTCTTCAAACCCTGATGCAACACCTAATTACATTGTGATCGACAACAGTGGGTAAGCAATCTGCTCATGCTAATCTCTGCCCTTAAACTGCAGTCATGTTGTGCATTTGACAGCTTGTAAATAATTTTGTGAAGCTGCATGGTGGATGGAAAACACAGTCCTTATAGCAAGTTCTACCCTACTGAGGATGCGGCTGCATTGAGATTTGCTTTGGCAGCAGTTGTATTTCAGGGCATGATTTCCCTGCCCACAGCAAATAGGGTAATAAATCCATTAAGTCAGAAATGTTCATAGTTTTCTTTTATTTAATGATTCTTGATGGTATTTTCTATAATACTTGTCATACTTTTAATTATTTATTTTTAAATAGAAAATGTTCCTTCATTGTGAAATGACATTGGGACCAGAGATATCATCACCAAGCGCAAAAGCATGTTCCTACAACATGGATAAAAACATGTAAGTATGTGTGGTGTTGTTTTTTTTTAGTGTGATAAGGCAATAATTAAAATCTGTTGCTGTTAGGTGGACCGAATTGTATGGAGATGACTCAGTATGTGCTTGCTGTGACGATTCTTGTCCAGTTTTGCCACTGTCAGGTTGGTAATTAACCCATTTGTCATATGCCACTAAAACTGGATAGTTACTTGTTTTCCCCTAAAACTGACTTTTTTTAAAATCATTGTTTTTTTGTGTCTCAGATACAAAGTTTGTCTCCAGCCCTCCTTGGACTGTGCAAAACCAGACTGTGCAACCCCAACAGAAATCGTATAAACAAGCCGCAAATTATGCAACGTTTGATCTTTTCTGGGATGATGCTGATGTAAAAATGTCTAATAAATAATTGTCATTTGTAAATAGCCTCATGTGCCTGGTGTGCCTTTCCATAATATCAATAGGTCACTATTAGGACTATAGCTGAACTGGAATCTGTTATTGTATCTGTACAAATAACAAAAGTAAATGAAATGCTTTGGCATGCAGAGAATGAGTAGATTCAGCTGCAAGGTTGTGTGACTTCAAGTTCTGAAATAAAGTATGTTTAAGCACACTGCTGATTTTCCTTTTTCTCCATTCAAAGGCATATGAGCTCAATAGGATATCAATGTTATACATTATGTTAAATGTTTAAATATCTCACAACTCAAACTGTTTATCAGTACAGAAATAACACTACTAATCACACTTCTTGAGGAAGAACATCATTTACATTTCCAGCATTTGGCAGACATTCTTATCCAGAGTGACTGAACAACTGGCGGATCGAGGGCCTGCTTATAAAACTTGTAAAGAGTCACCCAAATGGGGATAGGTTTAATTTTGTCTGGTTCCTTTCAATGTTTCTTCATTGTACTGCCTAAGGGAGTTTATTTCTTGGAAAGTTTTTCCAAGTTTTCTAAGAGTTTAATTCTTGGGAAGTCTTTTCTATGTAACCCTAGTTTACTTACTAGGGATATATATATATATATGAGAGAGAGAGAGAGTTCAGACATGAAATGCAGACTTTTGTATGATGTTCTGTAAAACTGTTTTGAGACAGTTGCAGAACATTTCCATTGCCTTCATGATGACAATTAGATGTACAGTACAATCTATTCAGCTGTGTGTGTGCATAATTAAAAAAATACATTTGATAGATTATTTTAAATTTGTTTTTAAAAATATGGCCTCAAATTATAAAATGGTGGGATTTAATGAAATATTGTTAAAGCCTGTTTTATAACAAGAATGTTTCTCGATAGCGATTCTACAGGATCACCACTTCATAACATTTTAGGCTCAGTACATTTTGCGTTCAGTTACGTTTAGTTGTTTATTTGGGTTTTACTGTCTAAAGTAATTAATGTTTATTTTAGGGATTTTAAATATGCTTTGGTTAACATAAATTCCCTCTATTGCTCTTATTTCATTCATTAGCAGCTATCTATCTTTCTATCTATCTATGACACTCAGCACAGCAGCATGCTCACCAGCAGAGGTCATCTTCTGCAGCCAATCAAAATGTGGATGAGCCAATTAACCTCAGGTGAAAAGTATATTCTCAACATGGCCACACCTAACAACTATAAATAGACTAAGGGTGGTTTCAGATGTGTTTCTGTTTGTCTTTCAGACATGCAGGTCAGAATGGCGTTGAAAGTGCTTTTTTTGTTGGGGCTGAGTCACATAGTGAGGTCTTCTCCGTTTGTATCAAATACTGCGTCTGATGACACATGGGTGGATTTGGAAGATATGGTACCTCGTTTCAAAACGAATCTTTCTCCAAATCCTGCTACGCCGTGTCCACCATTGACACTACCTGAGTCTCAACCAATTAATTTTTCAGCTGTACAGAAGTCCATGTTTAAGCCTGCACGAAACCGCCGACCTGTGCCTAGTGAAATGCGAAATATTTTGCTACCTCAGCCTTCTCCTATCACAACAACTCCCCTGCCATCTGAGCCGAAAGTTATTGAGCTTTTGTGCCATGTGGACCGGATTTATGTGAGGGTTCTGAAGAGTCTGTTTACCAATCCAAATGCTGAGCAATATCTTAAAGTGGGAACGTGTACTGTAAATAAGAACATGGCTGAATATTACTACTTCCTGTATCCCATAGATGACTGCAATGTACAACGTGATGTATGTATTTCTTTCCAACTTTTGTAAAATCTGTTCTTGAAAGGTTGTAATTGCCAAAATTATCTCCATTTTCTTTTCTTCTAGGAAAATGAAGATCGTGTCTTGTATTCAAATACGTTAACCTTCGAGCCTGTAAACAGTGGACCAGTCGTTCGTGAGATGGGATTTTCTGTGCCATTGGAGTGCCGTTACAACAAGTTGAACAAGTTTTTCTTTCCTTTTGCCCTCTCATGTACAATTGAAGTTTTTAGAAAGGCTGACTTGTTTTGCTTTTTAGGCATTTCCGATCCTATAGTGTTGGTTTCCAACCTAAAATCCAATCAGGAACTGTTACCATGAATCTAAGGAGTGTGGTTGTCCTCAGGCCTGTGGATGGTAAATATCTTGATTATTAACTAATTTAGTGCTCAAAGGCCTCCTGGTAAATCCTAATTCATGATTACAAGATGACCAGTTGAGCTTGTAACCCCCCCCCCCCCTGCTAACTTGACTTCATTCTCTTTTTATTTTATCTTCTAAAATTGATTTTAAATGACTGGATTTTTTTACAGAGAATTGGAACCCTGTTTATGTACTGCAGAACACTGCTGTTGGCCAACCCTTGTACTTTGAAGCAAAGGCTCCTAGTCTTGTTGGAAAGAGGCTCTTCTTAAACACATGCCATGTTACTGCATCACATAATTCTGATGCTATGCCTAGATACACAGTAATTGACAACTCTGGGTAAGGAATTAATTAATGCTAGTGTCTCTCTTGATTTAGTCCTATGTTTGGTTACCTAAAGTCCTTTCATACAGTTGCATGGTGGATGGCAAGGACACCCACCTAAGCAAGTTCTATCCAAGTGAGGAAAGGACCACAGTAAGGTTTTCCATTGGAGCCCTTATGTTTAAGGATGTTGCCTCTCTGTCTGCAGAGAGTACGGTAAGAACAGGAATGCTAATGCAATATGATTTTGCTGTACCTTGGGATTTACTTAATTTTCTACCTCAGGAGATGTTTATTCACTGTGAAATGACTCTGGAAGATGACTTGCCAACTGCGAGTGCAAAGTCTTGCTCCTATAATACTAATTCAGGAGTGTAAGTGTTTCAGATTTGACAACCTAAGCAATCTCTACTTTACAAGTACAATAAGGTTTTCTTGCTGTTTTAGATGGTCCGAGTTGTATGGAGATTCCTCCGTCTGTGCTTGCTGTGATTCTTCTTGCCCTGCTTCTGAACCCATGAGTCAGTGATTTATTTATTTTTATATAATCTAACCCCATGCATTTTAAGTTTGATGTATGGTAGTCCTCTGATGTTATACTGGTGTCTCTTAACATAGCATCCATGAAGATCTCTAGCAAACCCTGGAACATGAAGAACACTCCTGATCTACCTGCAATGAAGTCTGCTGAATTGCCAAAAGCTGATGCGGAACCTCTTGGTGGATTTGAGATGGTTTGGGATGTCTTGGGCAAAATGATATCTTGATAACTTTGCTTTTACGGAATACCGTCTAAAATAAAGGCTTAATTGTATAAATCTTGGAGTATTTGTCATGTCTATTAAAAAGCACAATAAACCACCACCCTATCCCAGATTTAAGGGCTAGAATCTGAGCAAAAAAAACTGCCATGAACAAGTTGGTTGGTTAGACATTTAATAAAACTCCTTAATCCCTGTGACAGCCCCCCCCATGTCTCATCTTTTAAAACCATGTTCCTAGATAAGTATACGATCTATGTATACTTATGTTCTAAGATCTAAGTATACGACTATGTTCTTAACCAGTTCCTGAAAATGTTTGACAGTTTTTAAATAACATTCTTCATCCAAAATCATTGGCAGCAAAATGTTGGTTGGCTTCACTGATTGAAATTCTTTAGGAAGTATAATGTCCTTGGGAACAAGAGGGTTGCCAATTAAAGGATGGTGGAACACTTTAGCTTGAAGTCTTTGCTCAAGAAATGTTAGCATGTCGATCAATCTGTCATTTAGCTGCTCACTGCTCCATTCAGTAGGCTTGTACATCAACATGTGCAGCAATGTGGATTTGAGGTGGTAACTAGTAAGACCACATTTTCCTGTTAGACTATTTTGCTGTTTGTGTAGGAAAGAGAGGATTTGGAGACAGGGGATATGGCATGAATTGTCCGCAAGAGTTTTATTGTAATATTGCAGGAGGATCTTCTCATAATTTGCAAAGGAAATAAGCCAGTCTATGTTTGGGATATTTTGAGTGGTGGAACGATGGGGAAGTAAGTAAACATCTGAGGATTTGACTTGGACCACAGGTGTAATGTTGAGCAGAACAGTCTGTCCTGATCTGAATCGAACTTTCAAAGCCCCAGGGGCAATCTTGTTGCGGAATCCCAGCTCAAATTCGTACTTGTGGCTGATTTCTCTCCAGGCTTTTCGAATTATTGTTCTAAACCATCTTGTGACTTATGTAGAAAGATAAGCTACCACATTGTGGCATAAAGGACCTCCAACTGCATTCTTTGCAATTCTTCTTGTCTTGTTATGGGGATGAAGAAGACATAACACATCAAAGTTCCCATCCATGCAAGAACAACCGTTTGAAATATTTTTAACTTTCATCATTTTTACCTTGCCAAAAACAGAGAACGAGGTATCTTTCTCCTTCCAAAGTTCAACATCAAATTCATGTGAGGTTGGGGCAGCTACAGGTATGTACAAATCGCATGTCATCCTCTTGTCTGCAGCCCAAAGCTCATATAAGCTCCCTACTCCAATCAAGTCTCCAATCTGCATGTCAGTTTCTTCATTGCTAACATCTCTTGCAGCTTTTAAAAGTTCATCCACCAAACCTTCCACAAACTCGCATACACGTCCAAAAGTGCCAGCAGAGACCCGTACATGTTGGTCATAAAAGCAACTCACTACTTGTTGGTCAGGAATTAGTTTGTCAGTCTTGTCTTTAATTTGAATTATTGTTCCTGAGGTTTGGGATCTTTTGCTAGTGAATTTTCTGAAAAGGCGAATTAAGGATATCAGGGAAACAAGTTTACAAAAATACCAGATGTAGCAGTTTTCGGTTGACTGTTCACTTGAGACAGCGGACATTTCCTCCAAAATCTGGTTTTTCTGATCAAACTTTTTTTCTATCTGATCTAACTGGGAAGATTTCTTACCATTAAGAAAAAAGGATTTTGCTTGAAAACCTGTGGTTTGTTCTTTGTCCACCATCTTTATTGCCTGTTTATTGTGGGGAACTTCTTTCTTGTACCCTGACCTGTCATCCTCTTGAATGCTGCTAATTTTGTTTTGAAGGGTGCTTGTAATTTCTTTCTCCAAGAAGACATTTTCACCATTTAGGTCTCCATGTTGTAACTTTGATTGCATGTTATTTTTAATAGAAAGAACTTCAGCATTCTGAATATTCTGACTATCCAGGTTTTTGCCATCTGACATGTGTTGATGTGGGTTTCCCTCACTGATATTTTCCGAGAACTGGACGCCCGCATCCTCCCCTCCTGCATCTGTAAATCTGCCTTGACTCTTTGCCATTTCCTGATTTGAATATGGCAGCCCTGTGCTCACCTGTTGCACTTCCTGTTCTATTTGTACAGCCTCCTTTTGCAGCAGATATTCCCTCTTATGCAGGTCTATAAGGAGTTTCTCCTCCTGTTCCTGAATAACAGCGTGGTCTTTAATGTACAGCAAGCTGAACACTACGACACATACGCGCAAAAGCATTTCCTCCATCCTGCAACCAAAAGAGGAAGTTCTTTCACATACCTCTTACAACCGTAAATTAAATACTTATTATATAAAAGATACATTTGATTAATACTTCTCGAATTTATAATCAAATGATTGTACAGTTAAGCAATAATGAATATAAATTATTAGCTTATTTATAAAGTACATTGTACATTATTTTTCCTTACTGTTTGACGTTAAGTATTTATTTTAACCAGTAACATCTAATCTTATAGCACTTCCTGTTTTAAAAATAGGTAGCTTCCTTTTTTATTTTGATGCAATTTTTTAAAATTAAATAATTATATCTAAACCCACCTACCTTAATTTGTTTATTCGACCCTTATAATCATCACTTTTTGTAAGTTAATTATGGTTTACTGTAGGAATCTAAACCCCTGCTGCACATTTTGTAGAGGGTGTTGTCTGTCACACTGAAAAACTTTTCCTGCAGGTTTCCGCTGTGCTCATGTGTGACTCTTTCCTGTTTAATATAGTCTGAATACAGACGAGAGAGAGAGAGAGAGAGAGAAAGAATAGGCTTAGGGTCACAGTGCGGTGTGATGCAGAAGTCTGTGTAGAGCTGAGTTAAGAGCTAAGTTGGCGGTTCAAACGCAGTATGTATCTCTAATGCAAAAAAGTCGTTCTTTAAAAGACTTAAAAAAGGTGTAGCCAAACCTCAAATTTGTATCACCGATGCCGTTCAGTACATCCTGATTAATGAATAGCACCAAACTAATTTAGAAGAATATTTCCCAATTTATTAATATATCAAGAGCAGTGCTGGCGTATGTGGTGCTGGCATTTTAACATGTTTTGATAAAAGCAAAGTTTACAATAGATTTTAAGACCCTCTGCTATTTTTATTCTGAACAGGAAACAAAACACAGCACACAATATTGCAAGAATTTTCTTAAACAGTGTTAAGCAAGCTACCTTAGATATCTACGCTAAAATATGCTATACTAGACTGTGGACACTTTTCCTAAATAATGATGATTTTCAATCCCCAACAAAAAGCTAATACTGCTAGCTTTACTGACCAAGGCCCTTAACCCCAGTTGTTTAACAGGGCTTAGTGTAAGTCGCTCTGGATAAGAACGTCTGCCAAATGCTGCAAATGTTTGACCAACTATGTCTGTTTTGGGGTATCTTAAAGAAAAATGAGTCAGACAAAGTTCAGGAGTAAGAGCTGAGGCTCTGATGGTAGGATAGGAGTTAGAGCCCCATGCTGCCACGGCTAGGTCCTTGGGCAAAAATCTAAACTTTTGCTACTTTGTAGGTGTTGTACCCTGGCTGAACTTTTTCTCTAATCAATTCTCCCAAAAGCTGGAAAGTAAGAGAATTTTGCTGTATTGTAATAAATGCTCTGTGTATAACATGTAATAATGTGTCTGTGGGTTACAATTTATACAAAACTGATTCTTTAAAAAACATCCTAATCGAACGTAAACATATTAAAAAATAATTCATTTATTCATTAACTGGAAATGTTATTGTTGTCGTGATTTTATCTTTCATCTTTTTTTATGGCTTCATACAGAAAGACATGTTGCTGCACAATTTGTATAGGGTGAGGCAGTGACTTTGACTAGGGCCACATGACCTGTATGTGGTTTTAAGCTATGTAAATGAGGACTTTTCTAGCTGATGGACTACAGTACACATAAATCACACTTATTCATAACTAATTAAAACCTTTCAATTTGTGTTAAATCTTGTTGCTGTTTTAGGCTTTTATTTACTAATTTATATATAAATAGTAAGGTTTTAATCGTACGCCAGATGTGGAAGTGAATATATTACAGGTCAGCAGGTGTGTGTGTGTGTGTGTGAGTGTGTGAGAGGGAGAGAGAGAGAGAGATTGTGTGTGAAGGGTGGATCTGAAGCACATAGGATCTCTTTTCCAGTCCTGAAGACTGCGTCAATACGTTGGCTTATTTACGGTAAACATTTTCTAAGTCCAAATTTAGTAAATCCACGACTAATCTTCAGCTGATCATTTTAAAAGTAAGTAAAACAACCTGTATTTTTGATTTATTGTAAATTTAAAAATTCTGTGTAGCTTCTGTTTGCATGTATGTAAAAATAAATAAAAACTTGGTAGTGTTATTTAATATTAAAAATGTATTAAATAGTCCTCAATGTTAATCATTATTGTAGAGCACTGCCTTAATGACAAATTTACAACATAACATTGTATTTTTTTGGTTTCGTTTGGTTAAGGAATCCACTCAAGCCAAGATGGATAAATTTCGTATGATGTTCCAGTTTCTTCAATCCAATCAAGAGTCATTTATGCATGGTGTTTGTGGCCTAATGGCCCTGGCTAGTGCACAGCTCTACTCTGTTTTCGAATTCAACTGCCCCTGCATGCCTGAATACAATTACTCATATGGAATTGGTGTTTTGGTCATTCCAGCCATTTGGTTTTTTCTACTTGGTTTTGTCCTGAACAATAACGTGTCTATAATTTCAGAGGAATGGAAACGGCCTGAAGGTCGCAGAGGCAAGGATTCTACGATTTTTCGCTATTTGATTATTTCTGTCACACAGCGTTCGTTGATCGCGCCCGTAGTTTGGATTACAGTTACTTTAATGGATGGGAAAAGTTTCCTGTGTGCGTTTAGTATAGACTTGGATATTTCTGAGTTTGTTTCCGGAAACATTACTTTGCATAATTTGTCGGAAGCAGAGATGATGACATTGCTTGCAAAAATTCCTTGCAAGGACGTATTTAAAGAACATCATATTTTATCTCGAGAATCAGCCTCCAGGTTTATCCAATGTGTGTCACAGGTATAAAATACTTCATTATCTCTAGTTTGATCATTCCTAAATTAGAACCTACTTATAAAGCCTTTACATACAGTTCCTATGAATCATGTTGTGTTAATTCTTTATGCTTGTTGTCTTTCCATCTATGTTTCGTACTCTTCAGGCATTCGGCTGGCTCTTCCTGTTAATCCTTACGCTAATGGCCTTCACCGTCCGTGCCATGCGGCCATGCTTCAGCCAAGCTGTGTTTCTCAAAACAAAATACTGGGCACATTATTTTGATGTCGAACGCAAGATGTTTGATGAAATCTGCACAGAACATGCTAAAAGCTTCGCTAAAGTCTGCATTAATCAATACTTCCATAATGTCGGTAAGGACATGGGCAAATTACACGGCCAAAGTGGGGATGGTGGGAAAGAGGACAGTGATGACAAGGATAATGAGGAAGATAAACTTCTAGGCATTCACAACCAGGAGGACATAAATAAGGTTTTGTGGAACTGGCACTTATCAAAGCCTCCATTAAATCTGAGAAAGCCTGGTTCCACTGATGATGCAAACGGAATGAAAACTGGCTATGACAATGCGACATTTACCACAGATCCAAAGTCTTATGAGAATGGATACGTTACACCCAGAAATGGAAGCAGCTACTTAAATGGTAACATCAATCAGCGCGGCTGGGATACATATGATCACTCGTCCAGCATTAAAAAGAAAGAATGGGCTGTGTATTACAGCAAAGTCTGAAGCTATTAATGGTGGAGAGGATACTAAATCCAGTGCTGACACAAATCAGCTACACTAACTAAACAAGGCAAATCTATATGCCTGTTCAATGTGATAGAAGAACCAGAATACACACGATCTCTGAGCAGGCTAGGTTATCATTTAGATCAAATCTATTATACATCTTAAGTCTTGAACAGACCGGAGTGAAAACAGCATTTGGTGTTCATTATATTTTTTGCCTATCAATTATTTCCTGTTGAACCAAACACACTGAACATCTAAAGTATGTGTGTATTACGTGGATTTGAATTTCTTTTCTCCAGGGAATGCTCTAGAGATCATATTTATTGGTTACTCTGTACTAGACAAAACTGTGTATTAGTTTTACAAATGAGAACTGAGAGCCAATCGTGCAGCTTTGCATGCTGAGAAAGAAACAAAATCACTGTTTGCCTCTGTGAGCATTTGTCAGCCTTTCAATCTATGTTGCTTTGAAGATCATATCAGTTTTACTTTATGGACATGAATCAGACCACTTTAATATACTAACAAAGATATCTACATATACATTTTTGTCTTTTTACACGTTTCTTATTGTCATTGAAGACTAAGTCAGTGTAATCTCAGTGCGCTGTTCCCAAGGTTCCAACAGAGGGCACAGTCGAGTAGCTATATAATACAAAATAAATCCTTATTATCAAAGGATGAACTACGGATATCTAATATAATAATATATGTACTGCTAAATAAATATCTGGAAGCTCAGAAACTTTTTTTATCTTTATCCATACAACACATATGCAATGAAATTAGCTTTATGCCTAAACTGTGATTTATTTAACTAATATTAAAATTCTGTGCTATATTTGGCAGATAGGATATTTTTTCGTATAGTGGTAAAGTTTGTTGGGGGATTATAAGATGCTGTGTTACTAATACGAGGGTAAAAGTTTCAAGCGCACAGAAGCCAGCTTTTTAATCAGATGGTAATATTTAGATTGATGAACTGTGATGTATGTGATAAATAAAGGCATTCCTTCTGTCTTAAATATGTAATTCAGAATTTTTTTACATTATCCTCTATCAAGCTCATTAGCATATAATTTTTACAAAACATAGGTTAGAGCTTTATTTCCTGCAGTTGAAAAGGAAAAAAAGAAAGATTCATTGCTAAGCATGTTGCTGACATATAGTATAAAACTAAATAAAGTGGAAATTAAAAAGTTTATCATTAAAGGCTCAAAAGACAGTCAAAGATTTGATATTGATGCTATTATAAACACTGTAGTCGATTTGCATGGCAGAATGGTATAAAAACTGTACATCATGTTTTATCCCATTTCCATTAAAAATACTTCCAGTGGGGCCACGCGAAGGTGTAGTGGTTAGCACGGTCTCCTTACAACATGAAGGTCTTGGGTTTGATTCCTTGGCAGGGGGTCTTTCTGTGCAGAGTTTGCATGTGCTCTCCATGCTTGCGTGGGTTTCCTCTGGGTTCTCCAAAAACATGGGCATTAGGTGCCCTTAGAAGTGAAGGTGATTGCGTGGTTGTCTGTATATGGCCCTGCCTCTCGCCCTATGTGCGCTGGAATAGGCTCCAGCAGACCCTCGTGACCCTAAATTAGAGAATAAGCGGGTATAGAAGATGAATGAATAAATGATATTGCCTATAGGTGCAAGTGTCTGTGATCATTGTGAATAAAAAAGTCACCAATCAACCTAATGCACATGATTTTGGACTGCGGAAAGAAACCAGAGTACCCAGAGGAAGCCTACACAAGCGCAGGAAGAACATGCGAACTCCGCACAAAAAGACCCCGTGCCCAGGATTCGAACTCAGGACCTTCTGTGAGGCGACTGTGCTAACCACTACATCACTGCGCTAACCTTGTACATTATATTCAAATATATCTCAAAATTTAGACAATAGTAGTGGATCATAGGGGGACATTTCACGTACTGGTGGTTAAGGTGTTGGACTGACACCAGTAAGACCAGGGTTCGATTCCCAGCACCCCCAAGCCATCACTATGGGCCCCTGAGCAAGGCCATCAAGCCATGATTGTGTAGTTGTATAAAGAAGATAAATGTAAGTCATGCTATAAAGGGCATCTGCCAAATGGCACAACAGTAAATGAGGTAACATCCATTCATTCATATTCTATACCTGCTTATAAAGCGTTAAATGGTCTCGCACCACAGTATCTAAGCGACCTGCTAGTCTCTT
>JAOTQW010000020.1:2035881-2048371 GCA_026260075.1 Sisor rabdophorus
ACACACACACACACACACACACACACACACACACACACACACACAAACACACACATACACACACTTCCATCCGCTGTCCTTCTCCCGCCCCCCACCCCTCATCCCCCTTTCCCTGAGGGCTGACACTGTCGGCCTGCCCAGCAAGAGGGCAGCTCTCATACAGAGAAGAAATAATAGTCCATGGGCAGCTCAATTTCGCCCTCTTTTCATCTTCCTCTTTTAAACTTTTATTAACAACAGCTTCGGCTCCGAAACGGGTGTGGGGTAGGAAGGTTTTTTAGGGCAGCTGGACAGCGATGCCCCTTATCAGACACAGTGAAGAGAAGAATATAAATGCACATCCTGCTACCCAACAGGACAGTGCTGTTTGTACATCCTTAGGGTAAATCAGTAAAATCTGGGCTTTTAGGAAATGTGAATTTGTGTGTGTGTGGGTGTGTGTTTGTGTGTGTGTGTGTGAGTTCACCATGTCTTTCTAAATAGGTACCACTAGCATGGCATTAATTTCATTTGAGGACCTCGGGTGATTTAGAAATGATTCGCGTGGATCTGTGATTTTACGTGAATTTACTTTATCCTTATCCAGAGTGACGTACAATTATCTCTTTTATACAGCTGAGCAATTGGGGGTTACGTTCCTTGCTCAGTTGCCAGACAGTGGTAACTTGGTGCTTCTGAGAACTAAACCCTGATCTTCCAAGTATCAGTCAAACACCTTTACTACTGCGCTACTACTTTTGCTGTTTAATTATTTTGTAACATGATGATAGATTTGGTCCCGTTTAATAGTCTGGCTAGATGAATTAAATAAAATACTAATTTTTGCATATATTTCATCATGTTGGAATCCACCAACTAGTTCACTCTTGATTTGTTTGTAACACATTTACCTCAAATCATGATATTAACTCCTTAGCTTGATTGTGCATTATTTTGGATGCGTGATTGCTTGGAAATGTCATAATGTTAAAGGTAAAGCTGTCTAATATATTATCGACAGAGGAATGCTTCATCCTGCATTTCGCTGTACATGTTATCCATCTCCATCGAATCATTCTTTCTGTTTTTACTCTTCTGGTCATGTTCATTTTTCTTTTTGGGAAAATCTACTGTTGCATAATTTATAGCATTAAAACCCAAAATAAACACAAAACACTCCAACGTCGCCGCCATTCTTCTTTTGTGCACATGAAACAAAAATATGGTAGGTAATTTGCAGGGAATTTATACTTCACAAATTACAGCCATGGCTGACTCACACAGGATTAAGATCACAGACAACCTCCGCCATTATTACATCAGATAATACCAATCCCATGTAAATAAGACTTTAGAATGGAAATACACAGGAGAGCAAAGATAACAAATGTGACTAGGTTACCTGGGTATAATCGATAGTATATTAAAGACGCAGTAGGACATCTTGTAAAATATAAACTGTAGCCTGAGAGCACTGAAAGTGTACAACCCACCCCTGCCACCCAAATCCTGAATGCATGACTTTATGACCGAAGACAACATTGCTACAAGACATCATGTGTCATTATGCGAAAACTATATAAAACAGTAAGTATAAGTACTGAAATACCAAACATAAAATAGTACAGATTACACACTGCTGCTGGAGTTAAATTTAATCAATTCATGAATATACTCAAGCTTCATAAGCTGTTTAACTCTCAAAACACATCAAAATTTTATCACACCATGTTCCTACCTGTCGAAATAAAAATACTCTAACCATGACATCTTCTTTTAGATACTTTGATTTCAGTAGAAAACACACTGATATTAATTTAGGTTTTAATCCAGACCTTTTTCACAGTACATGTCTTTGCTGATGGTATTGTTTTCATTTAGAGTTAAAACTGTTCAATATTTAAAGTTAAAATGAACGGCTGCTGGGGACACGGTGGCGTAGTGGTTACCACTGTCGCCTTCCTGCAAGATGGTCCTGGTTTCAATTCCCTGTTTTTCTCTGCAGAGTTTATATCTTTCGCTTGTTACCCCAGGTACTCATTTTTTCCGAACTGTCCAAAAACTGTACTTTAGGTTGATTGGTGACTCTAAATTGCTCAGAGAAGTGAGTGGGAGTGTGTGTGGTTGTTCATCTATGTGTGTAGCCCTGGGATGGACTGTTCCTGGGTGTACCCCCTGCCTTTCGCCCTATGAAAATTTCACCCTACGTCTGCTTGGATAGGCTCCAGCAGACCCTAGTGACCCTGAGTTGGGGAATAAGCAGGTATAGAAGAACAAATTGTACAGTTACGGAGTTTGGCAGCCGTCCTGATTCAGAGCGACCTAAATTGATCTTTTTTATACAACAGAGCAATTAAGGGTCTTGATCCCTGGACAAGTCACCAGTCTTTCACAGGGTCACACATGCACTTATACTTACTTCTATGGGTGATTTAAGAATCACCAATCAACCAAATGTATGCGACAATACTAAGCACTAAGCCACTGCACCGAACATGTCTTACTTTATCTTTTTTTGTATCTTGTTCTAGCTAATCTTAGCTTATCTTATTACAAATAGTCAGCATTAGGGTACAAGAAAAAGTAATAATCGCCGATTTGTGAAAAAGCCATGACACAATTTAACAGGCAGGTGCTGAGAGTCACTTTAGAATAAACGTGTGGTGATGTAACACCTGCTTTAATCATGCTGTTATGGTGGCACTTTAGTTCACACTTTCCATTTGACCCTTTTTAGGGGTCATTAAATGTGTTTGGGTCATAGAGCATACGGTCCACAAATAGTTTCAGAGATTTAGAGACCAAAATCATTATCATTTTGATGCACTACAGAGCCCAGGCCCTCTGGTTGCCGTGTATGTGTGTAGTTGGTGTGTGCATGTTTGCATGTGTGTATTTGTGCAGTAATACTAAACCGGGTTCTGAACGCAGCATTTTGCTTGTATCATTTGCTTTGAGGTTTTAAAGAGAGAAGCATTCCCGACAGTCCATCCAGATGGTAACAATTCTGAAACATATTATGAGGCCAAGCAACATACCTGTGGGCTACGTCCTTTCATGACGCCATAAAAAAGGCCTGTAATGTAATTTCAATCTCATTTATCTGATAGTGTGCTTCAGTATAGGCTAGTGTACGAGGAGCCCCACTTAACGCAGGGCATATTTCTGCTTGATCTTCTGTGTTGACAGAGTTTGTATGATTTAGAGTGGTGGATTCGAACGGGGGTCATATTCGAGACATGGTGGGTTAGCTTTTTAAATTTACTTAATAGATATCCCTGGGCACTAGAGAGAATACTACTATGAAATGTCATTTGGCAGATGGAGCCACTAAAGTTCCGTGCCTAACATTGAACTTCGAGGGACCTTATAAGATTAAACATTCAACATTCAAACAGCATTCCAAGTTTGGCTCTTGGAATTGATGCACCGAAAGTTCAGCCTAGTTTCTTGTTGTTGCGGTGAACTCAACTGTGCATCAGTCAGCAGGTTACTTCCACGTGTGCGTGCTTAAGACACATTAGCTGAAACGTTCACGGTGCTCTGACATATTTTCCGTGTTATCTATAGTGCATGTTATCTTCTTCATTAATAATCAAAGAATGACAACAGCCCACAACAAGGTCAGCCGACTGTGGCGTCTCGAGCCAAATTTTCCGTTAGCGGTTGCCGTCTCACCCCTCCTCATAATGAGGGATCACACGCACAACTGGCAACCTGCTGTGTGAAATTACTCACGCTAATGGCACAACACACACGTTTTTGCTACAGGAAATCGTGCAGCCACACTATAACTATCCAACCGGTGATAAAACCAAATTGCATCATGATGTTGGGTTGTGCGTTTTAAGGAATTATGAGAAAAGTCTCCCCTTAATTAGCTCTAGTGTAGAAGGAACTCGTTCTTGCTTATTAAGCGGCTCTCACGTTCTAATCTTGATCTATATAAACTCTAAATTGTTCTCAGATCCTGAGTTAAAGAAATTCCTATGGAGCGACATGGAGCTAAAAGACTCTACTAATTAGACTAATTAGTTTGATCAACTTCTTGAATGCATTTTAACCAATCTACCAGGAGACTCGGATTATTATTTGTATGAAAGTGTAAACAATAGTATTGTATTGTAACATTGATCGTTTTGAAAATGTTGCCAGGTAATAAATAAAGAGCTTTAATTTTTACAAGCAGCTCAAAAAGTTCTTAAATGCTCCAAGATGCCCCATCACTGTAAATGAAGAATATCCTGTTAGTGTAAAAAGATTATATATCAGTCCAACTTTAGATTTTTGAAATGCATGCATTTTACAAGACTGTTTTGTGTGTTACTAAGGTGTGAAACTAAACAAACCATTTAATAAGACTTTTGGGGTGGCTGGAATGTACATTCATCAGCGTTCAGGGCTTTTGTTTGGTTTTAAACAGGTGCATAAGCGAGATGGTGAGAAAACTTTGACGTTATGATAGCAAAAATATGTGGACACTTGATCATTCATTACATTTACAGCATTTTGGCAGACGCCCTTATCCAGAGCGACTTACATTTATTTGTACATACATATACATTAATCATTCATATAACAGGGGGTTAAGTGCCTTGCTCAAGGGTCCAAAGTGGTGCTTTGAATCAATCTCTGTTCTCCCAGTTAGCAAACCAGACTGTCCAACACCTTAAACACTGCACTACCACTTTTTTCTCCCACTTGAATAAATCTATGTTATAGAGTCAGGGATTCTATTCTCAACACCACTGTAAGCCCCTGAGACCCACACAAGAGCCGGGAGAATGTGCAAACTCTGCACAGAAAAAAAACTTTGCCTGGGAATCAAACCCAGGACCTTCTTGCTGTTAGGCGACTTTATTTTAATCGAAGAAATGTTAAGGTGAGGACCGTGCTAACCACTACTAGGTCTGGGGTGCCAATCAGTGTTTCAGTTCATTCCAGGGGTTCAACGGGGTTCAGGATTCTGTGCTGGACACTCCAGTTTTTTTCCAGTTCAACCACAACACAGCACGTCTACATGAAGCTCAGTGGCTTTGTGTACACAGGCTGTTGTCATGCTGGGACAGTGTCTGGGTGTCTTGGTTACTGTCAATGGAAATTGGTGGAGACATGGTTAATGGTGTGCTGGTGAGGAGTCCACAAACTTTATTCCAATTGAAAAAATAGTTATGCAACTTACAATGACATTATAAACAACTTTGGCTATAAAGTTTGTTCATTTCATTTCACTCAAGGATACTAGAAAGATTCCTCAAACCTCCAATCATTTTCAGGGTAAGCAAAATATAAGCAACCGTGACTGCGTTAACATTCAAATAACTTTGACAAAACAAACAATTCAAAAACGCAGTAAACAGATTTCAGATCTCTTTATAATGAGCTGGTGGAAAAAAATATCCTTTTGCCATAAATCTTCCACATATCCTTTATATTAGCCAAATAAGCAGGAACGGTCCAGCTTTAATGGTTTTACAGCATTCGCAATCTGGCATTACAGAAAAAGGTTGTATGAACTACAAAGGTCAATTTTTGTCTAACATCACATAACATTAGCATTAAATATGACTGACATTAGCAAGACACACGCACTGGTGTATGTGAGTATTAAAACAAACTTTCCAATGGGACTGAAGGTCAGCTAACAGACTTGTTTGTATGGTTGCTCAGAAACCTTTTGCATTTGCTTCAATTTACGGTCATATCGATATGTTTGAAATGAACACGATCTGAATTGGAAATGATTTCTTTATATATTATATATTTATGGCTTAATAACTCTAATATTGGACTGGGATGCAGTCAATGTTCCAGTTGAGTTAGAGTCAGGACACTTAAGTTCACAGGTGTCAAACTCAGTTTCTGGAGGGTCACCGCCCTGCATAAATTGCACTCGATCCAGCTAATCGTGCCCTTTAGGCTTGTTTTAAAATTCCACGTTTTGTGGTTTGGAATAAGATTAAAACTAAACTCTGCATCTAGTTCTTTCACTCCAACAAAAAACAAAAAACACTATGACTTTATGGAGCTCAGGGCCTTTGTGAACGGGGTATTTATTTATACATTCATACATTCATTCCTTCATCTTCTATACTCACTCATTCCCTAATCCTATCCCAGTGCACATAGGGCAAGAAGCAGAGGTACACCCTGAACAGGTTACCAGTCTTTTGCAGGGCCACACATAGACAAACAACCACACACATACTCCTATGGGCAATTCAGATTCACAAATCAATTTAATGTACATATTTTTGGACTGTGAGGAGTAACTGGAGTACCTGGGGGAAACCTGCAAACTCCACACAGACTGGAAATTGAACCACCGTGCCGCCCACAGGGGTATTAATTCATTTATTCATTCATCTTCTATACCCTCTTATTCCCGAGGGTCATGGGGGTCTGCTGGAGCCTATCCAATCGCACATGGGGCGAGAGGCAGAGGTACACCCTGGACAGGTTGCCAGTCCATTGCAGACTAACAACCACTCACACTCACATCCTATGAGCAATTTAGAGTCACCAATCAACCTAATGCGCATGTTTTTGGACTGTACCTGGAAGAAACCCCACACAAGCGCGGTAAAAACATGCAAACTAAGCACAGAAAGACCTGGGAATCGAACCCACGACCTTCTTGCTGTTAGGCGAACGTGCTAACCACTACGCCACCGCCCCAACCGCTGCCGCCCGAACAGGGGTATTGTCATACTTTAATACTATCTTAGTTACTATGACACATTGTTTAACAATGTTCTGTTGAGATGTCCACAAACTTTTGGCCATATAGTGTATTTTTACAGAAACAATGAATGAATCATCACAAACTTTAGATATTTGCTTCAGGAAACAATAATAAAAAAAAAAACAGGAACATAAAACTGTGCTGAAATGCCTAGACACACTTCCAGATTGGGAAATTAAATCGCTTCTTTCACAAACCGCTGAAAAAAACAAACATTTCGCATCCTTAACCACAAACAAATGCAGGGCCAGGGTTTATAGAATCTCTCAAAACAAATTACAGTATACAGCTAAAGAGCAGCTTTTCATGTGATGTAAATCCAGGCATCTGACAGAGACGGAAAGCAAGGGAGGGCTAGTATCGTTTCTTATCTCCATATGCTTTTCACTTCTCGCTCGTTCGGATCGGTGGCCCCCTATTTCGAGTCACTCATCTGACAAACAAACTTTAATCCGGCCTTGAATGAAGAGATGAGTAAGCATTACACTACAGCAGTTTTGTCTGGATCTGTTCTGCTCAAGGGCTTATAAAGAGGCTCTCGCTTTCCTGGCTCCATGCGTACGTTCTACATTAAACAAACAGTTTTTATCCTTTAGACTCCTCATTTTCAGTCAAGCGAAATCCCTTAACAAGCTTCATCTTTAAGCCTGTTTTCTGTCTTTTTTTTTTTTAAAGAAAAATAAAGCCTAGCTTAGAATACATTAGGAACACTTTCAAGTATAGATGACTTGATTACAGCATAAAAAGGACGTGTATGAAGTAAAGACATGGATTTATAGGAAATTTTACGTTTGTTCCTTTGGTAATGGTTCTACTTGATTTGGATACAATGAAAGCCTGATGTTTTGTGATAAAGGAAGATGTTTTGTATTTTGATATACTCCTTGAGGATGTAAAATTGTTTAGCTGAGTTCTTGTTATCGATTTAGATCACATGTCTTATATGGAAATAAATGTTCTTTATTTCGTATAGACCTTTTTTCCCTCTCTCACATTTAATTCAGTTACATTTAATGTTTAACCGTTAAACTAAATAGATAAACAAGCTGTTTAACCTGATTTGACATTTTTTATTTCTGGTACAACCAGTTTTGCATTTTTCATCTAGGAGCCTATATTTCTATAGTCTTTTACATAGACTTTCTCCAGTATCTGTTTAACAGTTCTTTTTGTGTTAAAAAAAAAATAACAGCTCGGTTTGTGAATTTAGGAATCAAGTTCATAAAATGCAAACATGACAATGCAAGTCATGGATCTCTATCCCACGCTATTGTCAGTCAGTTTGAGAGAGTGCTATTGTTAGCAGGTTATACAGACCCATAATCACATTGTTTAAGGTTTTAGAAAGCCACACGGAATTGTAGCTATATAAAAAAACAACCTCTTTACTGAAAAACAGGTCTAAGAGCATACATTTATCTGGAAAAAAGCAAATTAACAATGCTGTTCTATGTTTTTTTTTAATTATAAAAGACAAAATTGAACTGAATTAATTTGAATCTAAATTAAATATATATAAATAAATTCTGGTAAAAATGACAAAAATGTACTTTTAAAACTGGATGAATTTAAATATAAATAAAAAAAGATCATCAAGGGAATCGGTTTCCATTACCACCAATATATTGGGCACCGAAGCAAGACCCTTAACCCCAATTGCTTAGTGGTATAAGAGAGATAACTGTAAGTCGCTCTGGATACGGGGGTCTGCCAAATGCAGTAAATGTAAAAATTACGAATGTAGTTTGTAAAATGCAGCATTTTATTATTTTTTATGCTGAAAATGTCCAAATGTTAACTAACATTCGTTTTGTTAATGTGCACAACTTTGGCCAATATAATGGTTGTTGGACATATTGTGGCCTATTATTTACTTATCTTAACTATTACAAAGAATTTTTTGATGTAAGCTAGAAAATGGAAAAAAAGTAAATCTTAAACACCAAATACACAAAGAAACCACTGTTTCCTCTTTTATATTACTATATAGTAATAATGAAGAATAACCCGGAAGATAAACATAACATCATGTGCTAAATGAGTTCTGACAACAGCACAAATGTGCCTTTGATACCTAAAACCCAACATTTAGGCCAAGTTAAACCAGACGGAGCCAGCTGTTATTTCGTTCTATAATACTCGGGCTCTATTCCAAACCACATGCTACTGGACTAAATAGTATGTAAATTTAGTGTGCGTAGAAAGCGTACTATTAGGGATAGTTGTTTGAGATTTATAATAGTAATTATACATCACAGAGCCAAACACCAGCCAACAGTGTTAATAATATTCACTGTATCTTTAGATGGATAGTTTCAGATAAAAGCTTTAAGCTCTTCTTCTTTTCTTTTCAAGCATTCACCACACACTCCAGGGGCATATTTTCATTTTTTGCAAACCCCCCTGCCTTTGACTGTCCAAATGAAAGTGTGGCTGCTTGTCTATAGGGGAAGAAAAAAGCCGTAACATAATCCCAACACTATTATCCTTTTGTGGCGCCAAAAGTAAAAAGAGAGATAAAAAAATGAATGAGGGAAATTAAAGAGGTCAGCGCTACTGATTTGATAGGACAGAATATGAAAAAGGTAATAGTTTAGCCTAGAGAGGACAAGATGAAGTGCTCATTAAAGACATTCATCATGCTGCTAGTTTACATCAAATACTACAATCTAGTGGATAATATTCTCTACAAACCTGCCAACTGTTGCAGATAATTGTAAGCATGTTTTAGAGATTGTTTCCATATTGCATAGTAATGTTTACATTTCTCCTAAAAGGCCCCTACTAATATTTTCAAGCGTTTGACCAAATTTGTGATCGATTCATGGATTTATTTATTTATTTATATCCGGAAAGAAGTTTTTTTTTTGGTATTTGGCATCTTCTGGACATCCAAATGGAAAATTATACATAATTTTTCTTTTACAATGTCAAGTTCTGTTTATTTAAAATCGAAAGGATCTAAAGAAGTCGTGTTAGTCAAGCTTAGATGTATAAATGGCAGCTATTAGGTTTTAATGAACTGGCTCACCCACATGCCCCTTACTCATCAAAGTAACAGGGAATGATATGTGAACAAACCAAAAAGAAGACAAAGAACAAATGATGCTCACATGAATGTATTAACCAAACGATTCAGACTGACTCAAATAATTATGTCTGCTTTCGGAGACGATGATAAAGTCCCCATGTGTCCCCAAAGTAAAAAACCAATTCATTTACAAGCTCCACATAGATAGTGTTTATATTCATATCAGGGCTGTCAAAAGGTAATTAATAGTGATTATTCATTCATTCATTTATTCAGCTTGGAACCTATTCCAGTGCACATAGGGTGATAGGCAAGGGTACACACTGTGCAGGTTACCAGTAGAATCACACAAAAACAAACAACCACAGACACTCACACACACACACACACACACACACACACACACACACACCTAAGGGCAATTTAGAATCGCCAATCAATCTAATATATGTGTATTTTTTGGACAGTAGGAGGAAGCCGTAGTACCCGGAGTAAACCCACGCAATCGCAAGGAGAACATGCAACATCCACACAGAAAGACCATTTGGCTGGGAATTTCTTTTAGTGTGATTAACTGTGATTAATTGCACACTTTTAGTAAAATTAGATATACACAATTTATTTTACATGGTGTAGGTGCTACATAACATTCGTTGGTCTGCTGTGATGTGTTTTGCTTTGAATGGGTATTATTAATTCTTCGATGGTAGCCCAGTTCTTCATCCCATTCATTTATGCACACAACTTTTGGTTTGTCCAAAATATAATCCAATTTTCTTTTAAAAGAGAAATTTCTGCCTACCAGATACACTCTCACTTGTGCCATTTTACATACGATGCTAAGAGTGGGGTGGCGCAGTGCGTTGGTGTAGTGGTTAGCACGGTCGCCGCACAACAAGAAGGTTGTAGGTTCGATTCCTGGGCACAGGGAATTTCTGTGCTGAGTTTGCATGTTCTCCCCGCACTTATATGGGTTTGCTCCGGGTAGTTTGGTTTTCTCCCACAGTCCAAAAACATGTACATTAGGTTGATTGGTGATTCTAAATTGGCAACCTGTTTTCGCCCTATGTGCGCTGGGATAGGCTCCAGGTAACCCTGAATTAGATAGTAGATAAATGAATAAATGCAAAAAAAAATGCTAAATGGCACACCTTGCCTGGGATTTCAATTATCATAAAAGCCAGAAAGACCAGAGAACTACACAGGCCGTCTGTCAAATGCCGTAATATAACATAGTGTCGGCGGCGCGGTGGCGTAGTGGTTAGCAAGGTTTCCTCACATCAAAAGATCCTGGGTTTAAATCCCAGGCTTGGGGTCTTTCTGTGCACAGTTTGCATGTTTTCCCTGCACGTTTGCTCTGGTTTCCTCCCACAGTCAAAAAACATGTGCATGTGTTTGGTGACTCTAAATTGCCCATAGGAGTGAGTGTGTGTGTTGCCCCTGCGATAGACTGGCGACCTGTCCAGGATGTACCTCCTGCCTTTTGCCCTATAAGCGCTGGTCTAGTCTCCAGCAGACCCCATGATCCAGAGTTAGTGAATAAGTATAGAAGATGAATGAATTAATGAATGAATAATCTAATGTAATTTCAACTCAACGGTTGGAAAAAAAACAATAGAGCCCAAGAATACCATCCCTACTGTCAAACATGAAAAGGGAAACATTATGCTCTGGGGTGTTTTGCTGCTAAAGGGGACAGAAACACTTTACTGTATCAAAGGGACAATGAACGGGGCCATATACTGTCCAGCATGACAATGAGTGACAAGGAGTGGCTCAAGAAAAAGCATATTGAGGTCATGAAGTGGCTTAGCCTGTATCCAGACCATAATCCCACAGCTGCACTGGTGATATACACGTGACTTTGGCTGAATTGAATTGTCTTGATGTCACATGACTTATCTTGCCCAAATCTGCAGTTAATTTATTAATTTTTGGTTATTGTCTATGCTTGTAAAATACAGCATATATTGCCTAAAGTTTGTGGTCCCCTGGGCACAAACGCACACGATTTTAAACATCGTTTTCAGAATTTATTTCTACCGTTGGTCCCGGTTCATCTCAAAGGTGTTCAGAGGGTGTTAAAATCAGGACGAGCCAAACACTTGTGTTTTCTTTGCACAGAAAGACCCTTCATTTCGTACCTACAATCATTTATGTCTGATCAATCAGAGACACCAGAACTATGTATAGATGGAAAAGTTAGCAAAATGTATTTAATTGATTATTTAAAAAGCAATGAAAAAGTCAGGCTAAAATATAAGTAAATTTAATTAAGCAAGTGTTTTTTGTTAATTGTCTCGTATTTCTTTATGTTATAAAGAGTCATTTTTAAATCTAAAATATAATTTTATTTCTCAACTGGTTTGCACATATGAGACAATTTATTAAAAAAAGAAACTGATACCAAAATATGGAATACACATGAAACATTAAAGGGGCGGCACGGTGGTGTACTGGTTAGCACTTTTGTCTCACAGCAAGAAGGTCGTGGGTTCAGTTTGCATGTTCTCCTCACGCTTGCATGGGTTTCCTCCGGGTACTCTGGTTTCCTCCCACAGTCCAGAAACACATACATTAGATTAATTAATTAATTCATCATTCATTATACCAGCTTATTCCCGAACTTTCCAGGGTCACGGGGTCTGCTGGAACCTATCACAGCGCACATTGGGCGAGAGGCAGGGGGTACACCCTGGATGGATCGCCAGTCCATCGCAGGGCCACACACACAC
>JAOTQW010000020.1:2074307-2086280 GCA_026260075.1 Sisor rabdophorus
ACATCCAAATTAAATTTTCTTGTTAATAAGCTGTTAATGTAGTAACCATAACACCCATTCATCCATCCATTCATTATCTATACATATATATGAAGAATGTTTTAAATATTGTGATTTTAATTTTGAGCAGCCCTTGGTTAGCAAGGTTGCCACATAACAAGAAGGTCCTCGGTTCGAATCCGACGGGGACTTTCTGTGCAGAGTTTTCATGTTTCCTCCAGGTACTCCGGTTTTCTCCCACAGTCAGAAAAAGATGTGCATTAGGTTGATTGGTGATTTTAAATTGCCCATAGGAGTAAGTGTGAGTGCTAGTGGTTTCGTGTCTGTGGCCCTGTGATGGAATGGCGATCTGTAACCACTGCCTTTTGCTCTATGTGTGCTGGGATACAGTCCAGCAGACCCCTGTGACACTGAATTCGGGAATAAGCGGTTATAGAAGATAAATGAATGATTTTCATTTATTCTAAAGATAATGCAAAATGGTTTCTCTTGGTTGCGAGGTCAGACTAGCATACCACCGTTACTGACAATAAGTTTGCTTAGAAACACCACAACATAGGCAGAGTTGATTTTTTAAACACACACAAACTAAATCAAAAATAACCCAACGTCTGCCCTGAAACACACCCGCGAGCAAACAGGTCCCCTTAGTCCTGATAATAAAAAAGCTAAATACTTGTGTCATGCATAATCACTGATGCATGCCTAAGGCAAATCAGATAGCAAACGGTAATTCCGTTTGCTTCTCTAACCAAACGCTACTGCATACCAACAAGCCACGGCCTTGGTGGACCTCATTCTTTCTTAACAAGAGGCAATTTTGCTTTCTTTTCAAGTTGTTAGCATATCTCGCTAATGGCATCTGTGGTGTTAACTTCAAAGAGGGCAGAGGTGGAAGCTCCCATGGGCCTTAATCACAGTTTAGTCACAGCAAAGACTAATTAAAGACATTCTTACACTCCTTTGCTGAAGGGAGTAAAAAAGAACTGATGCCATCCGAGCTAGATGCACAACCACAGGCTATAAAGTAAGATTATGTCTTTAGGTTGTGGCAGCCGCGTTTAAGATTATTTAAACTGACACACATACGTTGTTATGAATGGGCTGTGGTTAAACCGTCCTTTAAGAGTGTGTGTGGTTTTTAAACTGTCACTATCTACTATAAAAACGCTGGCTTTAAAGTGCCACAGCAGGTTAGTTCACCCAGCACAAACAACATCCTGTGTGCTGATGATAATTTCTCCCTCAAGCTTCCATTTTAGCAGCAGGGTGTTAACGGTGAGGATGCCCTCAAGGCTCATGTGTTTTTGTGCGAAATACAATAAGGAAATGATGAGTTCAGAGACAAACTGTAGTTACCTTAAGGACGAAGCCCTCGGGGCAGCTGAGCTGGTCGTACCAGAGAGCTTTATACATAACGAGCAGCAGCAGACACGCAAGGAAGGCCAAGGTGATAAGAATAAGGCCTGTAAGCTGAAACACACACATGAAGCGCTAATTATGTTCATATCCTAAGAACAAAAAGACCTTTTACATAAAATATTGTTTTCCACTATGTAACTAACATTACAACATTATGATGAAAATGCAGACAGTAATATAGTATTGCATTTTCATACTATATTGGATTGTTCAAAAATATTGCGGCTATCAGAAATGTTTCTTCACACATATTTTATTGTTTTAAAATTTTTAGTATCAATACATATTAAAATTACATTTTAAACTGATTTACATTTACGTTAATATTTAATTTAAATCCTTGGTAACGACTTTCTCCTCTACTCTTGTAGTTGGCGCCAACCCATATGACTATGGTCTTGGAAGCAAGCATTGTGAAAAAAATAAGGATGTCTCCGGCTTTATCTGTTATACTTTTTTAGCTTTTTAATATATCGTAACATGTTGTATCATGATATGTATCATATCGTGAGGCCTTTGCCAATACACAGCCCTATTATTCAACACAATTGGGGATTGGGAGTGTGTGTTTTTAACTACTTCTTTTTATAAAGAGATAGAGCAAAGCCTTTTTACCCCCCTTAACTACTAATATAATTTAACCCCCAAAAAATAAATGCGGTTTTCTTAAGTCTTGCATCACTTTCTTTAGACTCTTGTCTACTTTCTTTAGACTCTATGTGCTAATCTATATGGGAGGAAAAAAAGTCTAGCATCTTAAGGGTAAAACCGGTCTTTAAACACTAAGAGACATGCAGTTAATCACAGTTAATAAGTCAGTTAATCGGTCAGTCATTGAGTCGGTTAGTGAATCAGTCAATCAGTCTGTCTGTCTATAGCTATAAACTATAGGTTTAATAGTTCAAGGTGCAACACCTCAGGGAATAATTTAACAGTGATTTTCTTCTGGTTAAAGTAATAATTACATTTATTGTTTGCAGTTTAACACCTTGAACCAAAGTTCTGTTATTGTATAATCACTGATTCAAAAACAAACATTCCAAGCAAAGCAACTGAAAAGCAGCTCACCTTGACCTTCTCTGAAACCTCGTCGTAAAGGTTAAAATTTAACTTCTTAATGCTTGGCAAAAATTGTTTCTTCTTTTGCTTCTTTTGCAGCTGATATTCAGTGGTTGTTTTGACAACAACCTACAGAATCGATAAGAAAAAAAAGACAATGCATTAGCCTGTTGCCTGCCATGTAAAACGGGATCACAAAAATGTGTATAGGTGTTATTACAACTCTGTTATTATGTGTTAGAATTTTTAATTGTAATAGAAGCATCAGTAGTAAACATAAAATACTGAATAAATATAGTGCTGAGCAGGACTGCATGATGTTGCGATATAGTAAATGATTTGATATTTAATATGCCATATGCCTAATATTTAAAGTGTTGGACTGGTTCGATTCCCAGCACCACCAACCACTGAGGGCTACTGAGCAAGGCCCTTAACCCTCATTTGCTCAGTTGTAATTCGATCTGGATAAGGTTTGTCTGTCAAATGCTGTAAATGGCTGGCATGGTGGCGAAGTGGTGACTTCATATGCATTGGGTTGATTCACTCCCATAGGAGTGAGTATGAGTGTGTGTGGTTGTTCGTCTATGTGTGGCCTGTCTATACCCCTGCCTCTTGCCCTATATGTGGCCAGACAAGGTGTCTTTCTGTGTGGAGTTTGCATGTTCTCCTCACGCTTGCGTGGGTTTCCTCCAGGTACTACATCCCACGGTCCAAAAACATGTACATTAGGTTGATTGGTGACTCTTAATAGCCGATAGGAGTGAGTGTGAGTGTGTGGTTGTTCATCTATGTGTGGACTGGGGAGCAATGGACTATATGCGCTGCTATAGGCTCCAGAAGACCCCTGTGACCCAGATAAGTGAATGGTTAAAAGGAATGAATATAACCAGCATACATTTCTTTAAACACATTCTTCTGTGTTTAGATATTTTTCTGCTGAGCATAGCTCATACAAAAATGCATTTTGTGTCAAAGTAATGGTAAAGATTTGTAGCGTTTATATTGACAATCGAGATTTACGTGTTATACATAGCAATCCTCATGTAGTTATCACATTTAAATCCGAAATACTATTAGTTTCCCCTTTGTTTTGGAACTACAGCTTCAGCAGCAATTGCTTGTTGCCTCAGGCTGGCCCATCTCATCAAGATTAGCTCGCTATGAAAGCTTCAAAGCACACGCACATAAATGCCAACTAATGTTTGTGTGCCAGATATTTTACTATTTAATTCAATTACAATTCAATTTTATTTGTATAGCACTTTTAACAATAGACATCGTCTTAAAGCAGCTTTACACAGTAAAACACGCCTGTGGTGACTGTGGCAAGGAAAAGAGATAAAGTAGGAGGAAGCCTTTAGTGGAACCAGACTCAAGAGAAAACACATCCCCATCTATCCACATCAAACTTAAATTTTAAGCAATAACATTAGAACATTGATGAATAAGATTCCCATGTTTAATGTTCGGTCTTGTTTGTCTAACACATCTTACAGATGTTTAGTCAGATTGGTATTATCTATTCCATTTATTCCTGGACAATTTAAGTTTGCAAACAAATTACAGTTGAAAGAGTGTATCTGTGTGCAAAACTGTTGACTGCAACAGAATGTTGTCCAGAGCATTAAATAACCTCCTCCAATGCTGGAAATTGAATCCATAAACAGCAGTTTAGACAAGTCAGTCAGCCCTACACACAGCAAGTTGTGAAATACTGTATGATTGCAACTCTTTCAATCATAGCCAGCGCTGATCAGTAGATTTCTGGTGGAATTAAAACAGATATCCTGTATTCCCCACATGCATCAGTGAACCTTGACTCACTAAGCTGTCACTGATCTGCCCTGGTCTGCATTTGTTTGGTACTAACCAATGTATTTGAGTTTAGATCAGGACCATTTGCAGTTCAGATCATTTACCTATAGAGAACATTTGGCGCATTATTAAATAATGACACGGCAACAACAACCACAAACTCCTCAGCAGCTGGAAACCTAAATTCTAACACCAAAGCTCCAGAAACTCAAAACCTTGGTGATCAGACATCTTCAAACTGTTTTGAAAATAATGATGCTACACTATAATAAACATGCCCTGTTCCAACTATTTTAAGACATGTACCTGGCGTCAAATTTATAAAATTATCTCATTTTGTGCAGGTGTCAAATGAATCGGTTTCAACATGTGGTATGTTATCTATGTTCTATTGTAAATATGTGTCTTGAATACACGTCTAAAATTGAAAGACTTGCAATTTTACTTTATTTAACTTTTTTGTTATACATGACAACAAATTCTTGCATCTTTTTGTTAGCTTTGGTCTGGTCCCGGGTGGCGCAGTGTCAAAGTGGTTAGCAAGGTTTCCTTACAGCCTTAAGGTCCGGCGTTCGATTTATTGTCAAGGGGTCTGTGGAGTTTGCATGTTCGTCTATGTGTTGCACCTGTCCAGGGTTTACCCCTGCCTCTTGCCCGATGTGCACTGGGATGGGCTCCAGCGGACCCCTGTGACCCCGAGCTGGGGAATCAGCAGGTATAGAAGATGATGAATAATTGGTCTGGTCTTCATAGCGTCAAACCTTCCAGCTATTCCTATTCGATCACTATAGTGATATTCGATCACCACCATAATATAAAACCTGCTTGTATACTTACACAGATGTTTAAATAAATCAATTTGTCTTGTGCATCTTTTTTTCAGCACACTGCGGAAAAGAGTAATATTGTGTCTCCTTGATCCAGTGCAGCGAACATGATTAAAATGATAGATCACTGTCACTTTGGGGAGTTTTCTAAGACCATGAGTTCTAGGCCACAGAGAAACAACTGAAACCGGTGGGTTGGCAGAAGATCTTAGGTTGCCTGATTTAGACACACACACAAACACACACACACATAGCCACAGGCAAGGACAAACACACAGATCTTGTAATGCTTTGTAATTATGGCTGCAGTATCAGTGAATTGAGTCACTTGCCTATAAAACACAGTGCTCTGATTCACTCAGAGCTCACGCCATCTGTGTGTCTGTGTGTGTGTGTAAAATCATTTTCTGTCCTCGTGAGGCATTTAACTGAGAGTTTATCAAAAAGCATTATGTATGGCAATGTCCCAGCTCTGATATTCGAACACTCGCTTGCATTACAATCCTCTTTTTAGGCTCCGTCTGGAGTCATGTGCGGAATACACAGTGGAGGAAGGGAGTTACTATGGTAATGCGGAGACCTACAAATGCTGGCTGTCATGCACGACTGCTTACCTTATCTGGAAATGGATTCTGGAGCTGGTTAACCTCCAGTGGTGTGATTAGAGGGATGTTATCGAAGCCATCCTCCATAGATTGCTCCCTCTCCACCTTTTCGCCAAGAGTGGTGCCCAGTTTCACCATGTCTGAGACACACACACACACACATTCCACAGGTAGGAGAATACAAAGCTTAATAACTGAAAAGAATTAAAGATGATGGCAGTACAGATATATGTGTGATGCTTGGGTCATTATTTAGCTTTTATTTAATCTTTTTCTAACCAAATCTACACCAATTTGAATTAAAACATACAAATCAAACAAGACCAACTTTTTTTTCAAGGGCAAGAAGATACAAATAAACAAATATCTAGACAAATAAATGCATTAATTAATATAGATTTTTAAATCTACAATTTAAAAAAAATTATGTAATTTTTTATTTGTCATTTCTTTGATTATATTTCTTTGATTATATTTCTTTGATAAATATTTTTAGTTTATTTTGGGTTTTATTTGTCAGTTTTAGCAAAATAATGAGAAAATATTGAATATTCAATATTTTTATATTCTTTTGTTTTAGTCTGGTTGTTTATTTGAATTGTGGTCTTGGTTTATTATTTAGATCTACATTTATTTGCCCGTGTTTGTTTATTTACCAACCAACCTTAACAATTTAATAAATATTAAATAAATGATTAAGCTAAGACTGAACAACTAAGCAAATAATTAAAAAAACTAACAAAATAAGGGAAAAAGGAATGCATAAATAAATACATACTCAAAAAATATAACCCACATTAACACAAATGTAGTAAATAAACATTTTTTTTAATCAAAAACTAAATTTAATAAAAATAAAAATTCAGATGCTTGTATATTCTATATATGAATAAACAAATGTATAAAAATAAGCAATGAATAGTAATCAAATAAACAAAATCTATTGCTTAAACAAAAGAAAACCAAAAGAAACAAATAAAAGAATACGTTAAAAAACAAAAAAAAGATTAACAGTCATAAATTATGAAAACATTAAACAAACCTGATCAAAAATATAATGTGTAAACTACAAAAAAAAACCCAAAAAACGAAATGCCAAAAAGAGTCTATACTTTTTAGCCTCAGATTTAGCTACATAATTTAGAGGTCTATATTACTGTCCCAAGATTACACTTTTATTCATTTTTATATTATTATCATAACATTGTTTGTTGTCTAAACAAAATTGTGCATACAACATGTTTACCATTCTTTGCACTTGATGGCATTTAGATGGAGTAAATGTTCTGTTAAAGGGTAAGCTAAAACGAATGAACCCCCTATTAACAGGGTACACATGCTTCCTGTCAGTTTTATAAATACTTTCTGGCAATGAAGAAAAATCTGTAAACCAAAGCATTGTAAAAAAAAATCTGGCTGCTCAATAGGCAGCTAATTAAATGATCCTCGATCTATATTAATGAAATTCTGAGGTAATAGTGGTAGTCTATAATACAGTACATGCTGTAAAGATTCTATACACAATTGATTGTACTGTATATATAGTGTTATTATGTATTTAAGGACAAATTATTGCAGTAGAACATCAGTCAACTGCTATGGAAAAAGATTAGAATGTAATTTTTAACAATTTTTATCACTATGGTTTGTGTACCTTCATTTTTGTGTGTGGGTGTGTGTGTGCTTAGTTCTGGGAAAGAAGGTTTGATGCACATGTTTTTTTTTTTCACTTGCCTGAATCCTAAGCCATGTCATTATGAATCAATGTGAACACACACACACACACATAAAACAAACACAAACACATTATCTGTAGAAAAGCCGAAGGCGGCATGTATCTTACATCCTTTTTCTGGCTTTCATTGTACTGAACATCTACACATTATATCTACACAGTTGGTTCTGCTTCAGACATCTGTCCGGACTTAGTCGCCTGGAAACATTCTGCAATAAACTGTACAACTCATTATTCTGTCAGCAATCCACTAGCGCCTTTGTATTAGCTGTTGTTGTTTTACCACTGATTTAGATGGACATGTTGCAGCATATTTTTTTTATTCTATCCTTCAGTAATGAAATGTGACAACATTTCGGGTAAGTGTGTCCACCACCAACCGATCATATCTGAACATCCTGTCTAAGATCTCTGATTATGAGATTTTTTCAATGGGTGATTGTATATTAAAAGACATTTTTGGGATACTGGTTTTATTTAATAAAATTCTTTTAAACCTATTCTCAAATTATGTCCGTTTAAGGTTACATCCAAAAGGGAATTTATTGTCTTTCCATGATCGTGTATATCTTTAATAAATCCTGTAAGTGTTAATTCAATAGGCCTGATGTCATTTTTATCTTCAGCTTTAACGTCATTCCAGCTAAACATTGGGTGGAAAAATGACACGCATTAGCATTATTAGCAGTTTTTTTATATTACATGCACAGTGCTTTTAGATTGTATTTTTTTGTTGCTGTTTTTAGCTTTAAAAAACGGCGAAAATTAACCAAATTATACGTCTAAGACACATGATTACTATCCTACTAAACAGTATACAAAAACAGTACACGAGTTGCACGGAAGCTAGCGAGCACGAGCCTATTAGCTGTACTGTTTAGTACGCAAGCTTTAGTATGTTTTCAGTGCCTGAATCCTAAAAACCTGAAAAATTTGTCTATTTATTTACAATAACGCTTAATATACGTTATATTTTATATCTGAACATTTAAGTCTTAAACCTTGAAGGATAAGAAAGCGAAAACTGGCATATTCTTCAGATTCTTTTAAATAAAAAAATGCCACGTCCTCGATAGAACAATCCTCACGACGTGAAAGGTAGCAGTTACCTTAGTAACCACTGACATCGAAAAATTCACGTTAACACAAACTGTGGATTATTTTTTTTATTAAAAAGGGGAAAACTCACCGATCTTTTGAGTGTAACGGTGCAGTGGTTCCTAAGAAAAGATTTTTGCGAAAAATGAAGGAAAAAAAAACCTCAGTGCGGCTGAAAGGTGCAGCACGGTTACCGTGGCAATGCCGGAGTCAACGGAGGCTGCGTCGCTTGTGCGGTCGTTTGGCACTGCGCATGCGCAGGACGTCACACATCCCCGTTCATCACACGTTCTTGCACGTTCTTGGTCTGTCGCTTCAGTGTGATGTCAGTCAAATTATTCTATTTTAGATGTTTTCGCGTTAATTAAACATTTTAAGGTTCTGTTTGTCAAAAGAGGCCAAAGGTTTTTTTTTTTGATGGGGGGGCGGCTAAAAGGTTCTCCTTTAGCTTTCCCGTATGCCATGTACAGTGCGATTACAGTCACTTTATACACTGGGACTAAACTGTTTTATCGGGCAGCGTTGTGGTGTAGTGGTTAGCACAGTCGCCTCACAACAAGAAGGTCCTGGGTTCCAATCCAGGCCTTGGGTTCTTTCTGTGCGGAGTTTGCATGTTCTCCCTGCACTTGCGTGTGTATCCTCTGGGTACTCCTGTTTCCTCCCACAGTCCAAAAACATGTACAATAGGATCAATTTGGACTCTAAATTGACCATAGGAGTAAATGTGAGTGTGGGTTGTCTGTATCTAGCCCTGTGTGGTTCCCCTGCTTCTTACCCTATGTGTGCTGGGATAGGCTCCAGCAGACCCCTGTGACCCTAAATAGGGAATAAGTGGGTATAGAAGATGAATGAATGAACTGTTCTCTCTCTCTCTCTCTCTCTCTCTCTCTCTGTCCCTCTTTTGAGCTGCACGTGCCGCTCCTGAGCTGCCAGTGATCCACAACCCCCCTTGCAACTCTGGACCTGTCTGGGCCTTCCTGGTTGCATCGCCATGGTGACTGGGAATGCTTCCAATCTCCCATGAAGACATTTTAGCTGTTTTCTAAGGAATTATGACTGCTTACACACACTGTGTGATTGCATAATTTCTGCTATCTGTTGAGTCTGGTTCCTCTCAAGGTTTCTTCCGATTACCATCTTAGGAAGTTTTTCCTTGCCACAGCCGCCCTTACATATTTTAATTATGTAACACTGCTTTGAGACAATAAGCAATTTTACAATGTGAAGTGAATTGAATTAACCTTTACTGTCAGGCTTAAAATTAACCAAGTTATTGAAATACCCTAGAACGTCTTTGTATAAATTATATTATTCATTTCCTGGAGCTAGAAAACTGAAACACCAACTTAACTCAAGACCTCTTCACACATTTAGTATCTGATCTCACAATACTACTGTGTATACATAAGCAAATTTTCAGAGTCACACCCCATTATCTACCGAAAATTTGTTTTAGTGGGAAGGGGTAGAAGGAGGAGCGGTGTTCAATCACCAGCACCACCAAGCCAACCCAACACCCATGGGCAATTTAGAATTACCAATAAACCAAATGCACATGTTTTTGGACTGTGGGAGAAAACCTGGAGTACCCAGAAGAAACCCACGTAAGCTTGGGGAGCTCGAACTCACGGCCCTCCTGCTGAGAGGTGAACGTGCTAATCACTGTGCCATCGTGGCGCCTCTAGGTTCATCTATTTTGTAATTAAAGCCTGGCTTGTACTATATCCACACATGCTATGAAATATGTGAGACTGAATTGGGATATACCAGGATTTAAATATTTGCTTAATACTCTCAGTTTAAAGCCTTTGCCCTTAAAAATGTGTTGGATTGCAATCATTTAATAATAATAATAATTATTATTATTATATTATTATCATCATCATCATTAGCATTTTTAAAAGATTATTTACAAGAATAGGTCAACTGTTGAATACTATTGCTCTATTACCACCATTATCTAGAAAACAAATCCACCATCTAAGCAGCAACTAACCTAATAGCCATTTACTTATGACGTCTACTTATAACTATTCAGAGATCCAAATGAAGAGTTTGTAGTCAATGTAGAGAATTTATAGGCAGCTAAAGTAGCTCAAATAGGGCTAATAAAGACTAATAATAATAATAATAAAAGTTCTTTATTATTACACTTAAGTTTCTGCCATTTAAAGTCGCAATCTTAAAAGGACCTCATTAAAATCATTACAGCATTTTTTCAGCATTTATATAATGTTAAAGTGATGTTAGTGAGGTTATAACAAACCTTTAAGGTGTTAATTACACAAAAATGATAAGCTTTCAGTTGCAAATAAAGCTTTAATAACTTAAATGCTGGTATTAAAAAGATTAAAAATATGTTTGTCTTTGAAGAATCAACAAGAAATCTTCCTAGAAAATTTGGCTTATAATGTGAGAGAACAAAAGAAAGAGAAAACAGTTGAATAGAAAGAGATACAGTGTGATAAAGGATGAGAAACACAAAAGGAAAGATACAGAAGCAGAGAGAAAAAGAGATAGATACAGTGTGATAAAGGATGAAAAACAGACAGAGAGAGAGTTAGGGAGAGAGAGAGAGAGAAAGAAAGAAAGGGAGAGCAAGAGAAGGAGAGAGAGAGAGAGTGAAAGAGAAAGAGAAAGGGAGAGCGAGAAAATGTAAAAGAGAGATAGAGAGAGAAAAAGAGGGAGAGAGAAATATTTCTCAGCACAACCCCCAGACTATTGGAGCCAACCCTGTCGGAGTGCATGAACCTTCTATTCTTTTTCTGGTGGAATCGTGCTGCGCTGTCTTTGGATATGTCCAAGTCAATGAATTCAACAAGTCTCCTCTCGTGCACTCGTCCTCCTCTAAACCCCTCGTTTTGTGTTCGACCCCCTCCTTTGGCAGGCTTCAATTGGGCTTACATTTATTATTTTGACCTTCAGTTAGTAGGGGACACACTTCAAAAGGCAAGCCCAACTCTCCGATGCTTTGAGTAGAGATCTCCGGGTCAGACACACTGAGAACGACGGAGAGATTCCCTCCTCTGGCTCAGGTCCAGACATACAGGACAAAAGCCTCTCGTGGTGACTAATGAAAATGAGAATCAATTAGGATATGGGTTTCTCAGACAGGGGGAGGCCTTTGTTTTCTTAATAAAAAAATCTAAGTGCCAATCCTCTGGGTTTCTTTTTGGTTTACGAAGCAATCGAGGAAGACACAAAATAGAGGTTATGAAGGAGTGTTATGAGTAAACTAGAATTGGTGAGTGTGGTAAAATATGACTGCCATTCTCTTCTTTGGGGCAATAAGACCGCCCCTTGTTTGCATGTATCAATAACAAATAATTAATACACAAATAAACAGATATGGGTGGCTCAGTGGCGCAGTGGTTAGCACGGTCGCCTCACAACAAGAAGGTCCTGGGTT
>JAOTQW010000020.1:2086380-2097827 GCA_026260075.1 Sisor rabdophorus
ATACACTACAATCTTTTTCAAAGGATGTGCACTCTATGTGCACTCTTCCTCTCTGGGTGCTTAATGTGACCTTGCGGGGTTTGGTTACTAAAATAAGTACAGTAATTTCTCCATTTGCTCACTGGTAAAATAAAGCATGACTCTTAATGTTCTGTTGGTTTATGATCGAGTGCCTCTATGAGCCCTAAAGAGTATTAGTCTAAGGCTTGTTAAAGTTTCTTTTTTCTGTCCCTGTTGGAAGAGACGCCAGGATCCAGCTTTACTCTAGTGTATTAAATGAGTAGCCATGACCTTAACAAGGCTTCATAATTATTTTTTTCTTGCCGACGGGCTCTGCCTCTTCCTCACCACCACTCATTTAACCAGTCTTTCTCTCAGCCATGCAAGGTCACTAACATAAAACCCACTTAAATGATGCTTATAATCGCCTGCTGAACTGCAGCATACAGAGAACAGGAAAAGTAAGACATATCTAATGCATCAGTGCGACAGAGACTTCCGGCTTATATGGGTTATGATTAATATTAAGTTTATTAGACTTCATTAGCTCTGGGGATGGGCTTCAGTATCATAGCAAAATGTACTAATAGGATCGATACTATAAATGCTAAATAACTATCCTAAAAATATTAAATATATTATGCTGGCTACATGAAAATCTGTTAATAATAAAGATATTATTTGTAGTCATGTTTTAGCCCGGCGGTGCAGTAGCATAGTCGTTAGCATGGTCTTTCTTTGTGGAGTTTGCATGTTCTTCCCGCTACGTAGGTTTTCTCCGGGTACTCTGGTTTCCTCCTATAGTCCAAAAAATATGTGCATTAGGTTGATTGGTGATACTAAAATGCCCATAGGAGTAAGTGTGAGTGTGTGTGGTTGTGTGCGTGTGGCCGTGCGATGGACTGGCGACATGTCCAGGGTGTACCCCATGTCTTTCGCCCTATGTGCGCTGGGATAGGCTCCAGCAGACCCCCGTAACTCCGGGTTCTGGAATAAGCGGGTATAGAAGATGAATGAATAAATGAATGTATTAGCAAAGTAAATAATCATTATAGGCAGCACAGTGGGTTAGTTGTTAGCGCTGTTGCCTCGCAGCCGAAAGGCTAATGTTCAATTCTCAGACAAGCGCCTTTCTGTGTGAATTTTGCATGTTCCCTCCGTGCTTGTGTGGGTTTCATCCAACAGTCAAAAACCATGTATGTTAGTCTTATTGATGATTCTAAATTGCCCAAAAAATAGACAAATAAGTGTAAGTATGTGTGTGGCCCTGTAATAGACTGGCAAGCTGTCCAAAGTGTCCCCTTCTGGCTATATAGATAGATATAGGTAAAATTTTATATATATATATATATATATTTCTTGTTTATATATTACATTGGTATACATAAGTTATTTATAAATAATTCACCATTCATTTCCCAGAAGGTGTCTAGCTTTGGGGAAGTTGACAGACATTGACAAAAATGAATTAATGAATTGTGGCGCTAATTGGTTTCAGCGTTGACAGCGGTCAGTGTAATACCTACATAATTTATCTCTTTCTCTCTCTTTATCTCTCTCTCTCTCTATCTATCTTTTCCTCTCTGTCACTCTGTCGGCTGCTCACAGTAGCGGTCAGCAGCAGTATAGGGTTAAGTGGTAATACACTGGCTAAAGTTTTAGATTGCTAATTGAAAGATCAGGGTTTGATTCCCAGCATTATCGTTGTCTACATTATGATGTAATGTAATATATACTGGTATCTTTCCAATACTGGTAGAGCATGCATCAACTATTAGCTTACAGTATATTGTATTAGATATATCAACAATATATTAGTTGATATACTTAATACAATATATGTTTAATAATATTTAATTATGAGTAATAAAGTATTGAATGATGAGACATCAAGTATTAGCTTATTAATTACTTTTGGATCTTATCATTAAATGATAGGAAGATCCTAAATCGATATCCTAAATATATAAAATGTTCATAAAAAAGACGAAAGAAGTTTAGGATTTTATAGCAACTTAAGGTAAGGTTAAGAAGCCCATTGTTGCATAATTCCCCTTTCATTACCATGAAACACCGCTACATGTTATCACATCACATTATGTAACAAATTGATTGCATGTAAGGCTTGGTCTGTCTTCATAGATACGTTTGCTTCTTCTGCCACTTTCGCCATTAATTTTTAGAGTGGGCTTTAAACAATTCATACTTGACAGCTGCAGTCTATTGTGAGGCCTGCGATGTCATACATAAAATGATGGACACTAATTATTGAAACTAGATTTTTATAATTAACATTTAAAAGTAATGAAGTAAAGGCATTAAATGGGGTGAAGTAGATTTTTATGATTAAACATTAATGTGAGTAAGTGGTAAAGTGAGACCTACCCTTAAATTTTTTTCCCCCTTAAAATCCACTCAAGTAAATATAACAAAGTAAATATAATGTGTTACTACGCATCTCTGCTAAAAGTAGCTAAATAAACAAGCAGACAATGTAGCCTAGTTTAGTTTACCATGCTGCTTTTCCTATTCTTTGCTTTCCTCTTTATTTTCTCTGGACCAGAACATCATGTCCTTTTTTGTGACATTAATGAGAGTTTTGCTGCAGAGCCGCTGCTTTTTCAATCAACTCCAATAACGGCAATCAGCTATTTGTGCATCCCGCATCCATTATACTTAATATTTCCTTGGTTTTCACTTTATATTGCATTTATGTATAATTACCATTGTTCATTGACATTGAATATAGTATATTAAAAAAACGAACAAAAAAGATCATTCATGTACTCTTTCAGCCCCCTTGTGGCCATGAGGCAATAGGCAGCCACATAGTTTGCTTATGCCTTGGGTGGGCTTTGACTGTAATAAAAATAGTGATACAATAAGCTATTTTGATTGTTATTTAAAGACACACACACACACACTAACACACACACACACACAAACATTGCACACTAAGCTAGATAGGTTTTCAGATAACAACATACACCATAGTGGATATAAAAAGAAAGAGGATAAATTAGATCCCAGGACATTCAGGTTTTTGAAGTTGCCATAACCCACAAAGTCGCCTAGTGTTTTCAGTTTTATCCAACTTGTACAGTAAGACCTTTGACAAGAAAGAGTTTTTTTTTAGCACAATAGCAACAAGACTCATTTATGTTTCCCTTTCAGATTTGTTCCTGTGTTGCAAAAACCTTGTCACTGTGATAGCCTTTAGTGTTTCTGTTTCATATTTTTTCTGTGGACTTTATTAACAGAAACAAGAACAAGATGTACTGCCAAAGACATTTTGAAATTAGCTTTCAATATATTGCAGTCCAGTTTAGCCAGGTTATTTCCAGTGCAGGTGCATCATATTGTGATTGCAAATGGGATAAATCTTTTTTCTAGGAAGTATTTAGTCTGTGGGACCTCATCTCATTTACATATCCCAAAAAATAAATACCTTTTATTTCATATTAATCCGAATTTGACCTCCTGCCTTCGTAAATGTTTCAGCCTATTTTATATAGTTAAATTTTTTTTGCAGATTTCTTGGTTACTTATTCCTGGCAAACGGCATGCAGGGATTTCCAGGCTACACCTTCACATGCACAGGCATTTTTTTTACAGCAAACACAGATAATATTATTTTTAGGTGCATAGGGTGGTGCGGTGGTTTAGTGGTTAGCATGATCGCCTCACAACAAGAAGGTCCTGGGATTAATTACCGGGAAAGGGATATTTCTGTGTGGAGTTTGCATGTTCTTTCCTTCCACGGTCCAAAAAAATGTGCGTAAGTTCGATTTGTGATTCTAAAATTGCCCCTAGTTGTATGTGTGGTCCTGCGATGGACTGGCGAACTGTCCAGGGTGTCAGTTTCTGCCTTTGGTCTATGTACACTGGGATAGCCTTCAGCAGACCCCATGACCCCAAGTTAGGGAATAATCAGAGGATGAGTAAATGAATGAGTAGTATGTGCATCCCTAATTATGGCCAAACAGCTTGTTTATATTTCTTTGTATATTAGTTAAAGAGACAATTTCCAGTAAAATAAATTCCCATAAATTTCAGTAACATACCATCAATTTCTGTTAAGTGGAATATTTCATTCTAAGATAAAGTTCCTTTGGAATGTTTCTAAATATTTATCAAGAAGTTTTCACTAGATTACAACTTGTGATTGTGTAATTATGATAAAAGAATGATCTTAAAGAATTATATGCAACATGCACTTTTACAAGTTGTTTGACCTGAAATGTAGAATCAAGTTCCTTTTCTCAAGTTCATTTATTCATTTATCTTGTATATCCGCTTGGGGTCTGCTGGAGCCTATTTCAGCGCACATCAGCGCTGCACAGAAAGGCCTGGGAATCAAACCGACAACCATCTTGCTGTGAGGTGAACGTGCAAACCACTACACCACCGCACCGTCCCCTTTTTCAAATTGTTTTTGTGAATTCATACAGACCAAAACTTTGCTTACAACACTTAATTGGTACTGTTGTTTTTACATAGAGCCTCAAGCAGTGTTGCCATATTGGGCAGGTTCCCAGGACCAGCTGGTATTTTTTTAAATGGAAAGGTTTTACACTGGATTTCCTAATTAAACTGGCAACCTTGGCCCAAGGGGAAATCAACTGTCTGTGAATATGTAAATAATTGTTACAAACTATGCATGTTGTCTGTATAACATAGTAACAATAAAGTAGGCTTACTTTTGTAGATAGTTTATAATTATTGATGACGTTTTTGACAAGGGAAAATAAGTAATATACCAATATTGGGGTTTTTCTGAGATTTAACCCTTGATCTTTTATCCTTTCATCTTATAACACCTACCTAAACCACTGAACCACATCCCACCTTATTTACGTTTCAATGTTGTGATATGAAGTGACATTAAAACAGCTATAAATGCTTGACTCTTCTTGATGCTAGTGATGCTTCTCTATGCAGCCAACTTTCTTCATTTATTGCATAAAAAAGTCCTGGACTTGTTCAGTTCTCAACTTCCAACCCGATTCTCAGCAAATTAAATTATACAGCTACTAATAAAAAGGGATAAATTCCCGATTATGCAGCATCATAAGGCAACATAACATAGATATTGAGGCAAATATGTGGGCTCACACATTAAATACACAAACGTAAAAGCAATATTCCTGAATTATCTGATTTTTATCTGTCTCACATTTTTATCGATTATTTTTTTTTACTTTTTGGAATAATACAGACCAAAATAATATTTTTCTCATAATATCCTAGTTTTTATTACACACCCTTCTGTTCATGATTAAAATTTAATAATCAGAATATCACATCTGCTTCTCAATAAGAAATCATTTTAATAAAAGCACTCTTTAATCTCACACACATGCTTAAGTTCAGAGGAGGACACAACTGAACCACCCCTGGCTATCCTGCCTAATATACATGAATAAGCAGCTGTAAATCCTGAGGCTGAAAAGAATCCATATTCAGCTTAGCAGAAGCTCTGTGATTTGTGCGGTGAAGAACAGCATGTCTCTTTCTGTTATAAATGCACTCGATGCGTGACCTTTAGGATTTTTGAAAAAATGTGACATGCTACAGACTCTGTCCTCATTTACTGCAGGAAATGTCCATGTTATTTCCAGCTCATGAAAAATGGGATGCTGTGACCTCACCAGAGGAAAATTTTAAGATTTATATGCAAACTCAAATTTCATAGGCTACCAGATTTTTTATTCTTTTTGTATGGGTTTTACCACATGCAGGCCAGACTTACACTCTGTGATTTTGGCCATGATTTGGTTGTAATCCTAACAGAGTCTGTAATTAAAATTCTGTCAGTTTTCAAAAAAATTACAACTTCTGCAATGACCAATAGGACCTAAGTCAAGTCTACCACTGTTGGGTCCTTGAGGAAGACCCTTCAACCCTCCTGCTCCAGGGGCACTGCATCTTAGCTGACCCTGCGCACTATTTTTGTACAATGTTTACAATGCTTAAAAATACCAGGAACACTTAAACAACACAATGTAACTCTCAATAACAATTCTGTAAAATCAAACTGCCCACTTACGAAGCAACACTGACTGATAATCATTGTCACATGCTGTTGTGCAAATAGAATAGACAACAAGTAGAAATTATGGGCAATTAGCAAGACAACCCAATAAAGGAGTGGTTCTGCAGGTGGTGGCCACAGACCACTTCTCATTTCCCATAATATCTGGCTGATGTTTAGGTCACTTTCAAATGCTGGCGGTGCTTTCACTCTAGTGGTAGCATGAGATGGATTCTACAACCCACTCAAGGGGCTCAGGTAATGCAGCTCACCTAGGATGGTACATAAATGTAAGTTGTGGCAAGGTTTGCTGTGTCTGTCAGCATAGTGTCCAAAGCATGGAGGACAGCCTCCAGTAGAAAGGCCATCAGCAGGAGGCCGTATGTAGGAGGCCGTACCACTGACAAAAACCCAGCAGCAGGACCACTACCTCCACCTTTGTGCAGGAGAAAAAGGAGGAGCACTACCAGAGCACTGCAAAATGACCTTCAGCAGGTCACAAATGTGCATGTGTCTGTTCAAACGGTTAGAAACAGACACCATGAGGATGAATTTAGAATTTGCCAGAGAACACCAAGATTAGCACTTCGCCACTGCGATTGGTGCTCTTCACAGATGAAAGTAGGTTCACGCTAAGCACATGTGACAGACGTGACAGAGTCGTGGAGACACGCCGTGGAGAATGTTTTGCTGCCTGCAACAACCTTCAGCATGACAGTTTTGGCAGTGGGCCAGTAACAGTGTGGGATGGCATTTCTTTTGAGGGCCACACAGCCCTCCATGTGCTTGCCAGAGGTAGCCTGACTGCTATTAGGTCCCAAGATGATTTGTGAAAGACTATTAAAACCCCTCATCCTATTGCCATTTTGAGAAACCCATCTTTCTAAATCCATTATTTTTTCCAGACTGAATGTGCTGTCACACCTGTTTGTCAGTATTCTGCGGTAGGTGTTTCAGTTCATCCCCCTGGTGTTCAGTGCGGTTGAGACAGAGTCAGGACTTAATTCATGGCACACCACTTCTTTCACACCAATCAGAACACACTATGCCTATTTGGGTTTTTTTGTTCCAATTATTCAACAATGTAATGATTCAACATACCAAGACATTCTAGACAACTTTCTGCTATTAGCTTTGTGTAGTTTATGGAAGTTGTTCAGTCATATGGTTGTTGGTGGTGTAGTACAATCACACACAACCAACAAAAACTCACACACACGCACACTCAGTCCAATGGGCAATTTAGAATTACCAAGCAATCTAATGTACATGTTTTTTGACTATGCGAGGAAACTGTAGTAAGTCCAAGCAAGTGCGGTAAGAACATTCAAACTGTGCACAAAAACACCCCTTGCCTGGAATCGAACCCTAGACCTGCTTTCAGTGGGGGTTGAACGTGCCAATCACTATTTCACTGCGCCGCCCATAATGCTTTATTGATGAGGAGAAATGACTCACTGAAATAAGAGCTGCTATCCCTTTTTTTAACAGATGCCTCTTTAATTTTTTTAAAACACTGTCTAATGCAACGAATAAACTACAATAATGTTTTCCTAATAAAATCTTTATTTATCATCTTTATAATCTAAATATTCAATACATATACATCATCCAACCGATATCAATATAACTATATTTAGAAAGGAAAAATCCTTTCTTCAACCATATACTGACATATACTGATGTTAAATTCTTCAAGAAAATGTTGATAGAAGTTGACAGAAGGACACAAGGTCGTTTCTTTTAAGTGCTTTATTGTATTGACACAAATTTTGTGTTTCCTAAGGGAGGATAATGTTGTCATTCATCTTTATGGCCTTTGACCACTAGATATTTATTCATTCATCTTCTATACTTGCTCATTCCCTAACTTAGGGTTGCTGGAGCCTATACCAGCACACATGCAGGGGTACACCCTGGACAGGTCACCAGTCTATCTCAGTCTATTTTAATCAACCTAACATATTTTAGGAATAACATATTTTTGGAGGAAACTGGAGAACCCAGAGTAACCCAACGCAAGCACGGGGAGAACATGCAAACTCCACACAGAAAGGCTCCTGCCTGAGAATCAAACCTGGGCCTTATTGCTGTGAGGCAACACTGCTAGGGTTAAACACACGGATGAACAACCACTCATACACTCATAACCACTCATACACTCATAATTTAAAGTTACCATTAACCTATATATTTTTGGACTGTGGAAGAAAACCAGAGTACCCGAAGTAAACGCACACAAGCGCGGAGAGAACATGCAAACTCCGCACAGAAAGACATCGGAATCAAACTCACAAGCTTCTTGCGATGAGGTAAAAGTAGTAATAACTACACCATGATGCCACCCTATAAAAATATAAAAGAAACCATTTTATTTTACAATTTTATTTACAATTACTATTATTACTACTTATTATGATTTAGAGAATCATTTTCTTTTAGTGTTTTAGTGAAAAGAATCAAGCTGTATAATTTCTGGTAATTATTGACTTTGTCTAGGATTAAAGATTCCTTGAAAACAAGTTTAATTACAAAATGATTGGTTTGCAAAGCTCTCCAATCAGAATAGATTCTAATTAATTGGCACAGCGAATTCTTCTGAAATTCTCTCAAGAAAAGACATGAACAATCGAATGTAGTACTGTAAATTGTCTAAGGAGATAAAACTTACAACTATAGTCGACGTTTGGATAATTATGTTTAGAACTGTGTATGCAAAGCTACAAACTTCCAGGCCTGGAGATAATTGCTGTGTCATTTTCATCCAGAGTAAATTTACAGTTCATAACTTTTTTATTTGCTTTATTTTGAAATAGAATTTTAGGACTTACTGTCTAGGGCCTGTCTGCTGCTGAAAGCAAACATCAACAGAAGCATTATTCATTATTATTATTCACTATTCAATATTGCATTGTCTCATAATAGTGAATAAAATTTTGCAGACACAGCAAAAAACCTGACTCTTCGAATTTTATGATGGTATATTTTGTGCAGTGGAATTCTTTACCCCTGATATAGTTAGGTTACAATATTTAACATTTTTTTCCAAAAATAAGGCTCTTAGTTATCTGAAGTTAAATCTTCTTTTCTGCCTAGAACAGAGTTCTTAGCTGTGGCAAGTGTTGGCTGCTAATTGAAGATCTGGGTTTGATTACCAACACCACCAGTTGCCAGTGGGTTAGGGTTAGTGCAATCTGCTCAACCACTAATTGTATAAATTAAATATTAATCACTTCTGAGGAATAATATAAATTTATACAAAATGGGTATCCAATGTCTGCTTTAAATTTGTGTCATTTGGTAGACACCCTTATTCTTAATGTATTTGTAATCCATCTTTAAGTAAAAAAATATATATTTTAACATAAACCACTGAGCTACCACATTCTACCTTAGTTACAATTAATCTTGTAATATTTATCAGTTCCGGTTGTAACTCACATTAAAGCAGCATTAAGTGATGCTTAAATAAGAAAGTGTTGAAATATTTTATGGTATATTTTTACCAATTTTATGGTTCTCTACACTGTTTTTCCACCTGGCAAGTTTTTGAAAAACACTAGCAAACTTGGCAAAACCCTGGTCTTCCTGGCCTTGCAATCAACAAATTGGTGCCTTAACCAATTGAGTCACCACTGCTCCAAATCATGTGTTTAAAGAAAAATAAAACTAGCAGTTGTGAGAACCCAGGTGACTTTGATAAGATAAAGAATTGTTTAACTTGATAACTGGTTCAGAGCATCTCTACAACCTTTGCTCTTATTCGAGACAAAGTGTTCTTTGAAGTTAGTGGTGGACAAAAGTGGTCCAAGCAAATAGTAAATAAATAGTAGGAGTCAGTTGTGCCCAAATCTTATGATGTTTGTCGAGAATGTAAGAAAACCCATATGGCCTGATTCCCTTAAAATCCACTGTAATACACATTACACAATGCTGGTGATGACTGAAGTGTACTATGTATACTGTAGATCTTACTCTTGGACAGAAGCCATAGGGATAAAATCATTGATGTTATTCACTTTATCTGTCAGTAGTTTTAATGCTATTGCAGATGGGTGTACATTTATTTATGCTACATCTGTGTTAATTTGTCGATGTATTGAAGTACTGAATAATGGGAGGAATAATGGTCTCCTCACAACAAGAAGCTTCTTGGTTTGAATCCCAGGCACAGGGTCTTTCTGTGCGGAGTTTGCATGTTCTTCCTGCGCTTGCCTGGGTTTCCTCCGGGTACTCCTCCCACAGTCCAAAAACATGTGCATTAGGTTGATTGGTGACTCTAAATTACCCATAGGGGCGAATGTGAGTGTGTGTCGTTGTGTGTCTGTGGCCCTGCAATGGATTGGCAAACTGTCCAGGGGGTACCCCTGCCTCTTGCCCTATGTGCGCTCCAGCGTCCATAGGACCCTGTGACCCCGAGTTCGGGAATAAGCAATGAATAAATTCTTGATTATAATTAATAATATTCATTTATTGATCTTCTATACACACTTATTCCCAAATCAGGGGCCACAGAAGTCTGCTGGAGTCTATCCCAGCACATAGGGTGAAAGGCAGGGTAAGGTCACCAGTCCATCGCAAGGCCACACACATACACACACACACACACACACACACAGAAAAAACACGTGCACTCGCACTCTGTCCTATAGATTCAATTTAGAATCACCAATCAACCTAATGTACATGTTTTTAGAGGGAGGAAACTTCAGGAAAGTGTGGAAGGTAACCGCAAACTTGCGAACTCTGCACAAAAAGACCATGTGACCGAGATTCGTACCGAGGACCTTTTTGTCATGAGGCGACTGTGCCAACCAATTAATTATTAACTTAATAATTAACTTATTATTCATGTTTTATACAATTGTTTGATACAGTTTATTACATAGGTAATGTATTAATAATGTATTACATGGGTTAGTATTTCTTTTTTATTGGTAATTTACAATATTACGTTTTGATCGGGATTTGCTCTGCACACACTGATGACAACAGATGGTTATGATTGGTTAATTGAAATGTTAACAAAGGTATAATTCCAGGATCACATCCTACTTGGAAAATCATGCCCACCGATGTATTATAGTTTTATTAGGATCCGCTGTTCGGAGGATGGATATTAAACAGAAATGGTCTCAGTAGGAGTGTGTATATGTGTGTGTGTAGGAGTAGAAGAAGACATGGTTGTTGGTCTGTTTCTGAATGATGACTTTGCAGGCTTAGGGATTTTATATTATTATTATTATTGGTTTCATTTTAAAATTCATAAAGATTTATTGCAACATTTGTCAAAGGCAACCCAAAGTAAGCAACTTAAAATGAATAAAATGTTCTGGTACAATGTCGCTGAATAAACATTAAGAACAAGTAATCAAAAACATTCATATTAGATTCTCCTACTGAACAAACACTG
>JAOTQW010000020.1:2456040-2467422 GCA_026260075.1 Sisor rabdophorus
ATAGGGCGAGAGGCAGGGGGGTACACCCTGGACAGGTCACCAGTCCATCGCAGGGACAGCTTAACAGTGCAGTACTTTTGATTGCAGTATGAAAACATTACTATATAATTGTCCATAGTGTTAATTTGTTAATATTTAAAAAACACACTGAATGTTTCATAACAACTTTTAATAAAAACATCTTTACAGCAAATGTTTTTAAAAATTACTTTGTCAACTTATTTGGAAGACCGACCTCTTCCAAATTTGCCCTTTTTAAGATACTGCTTACATTATGATGATTTTGTACATTAATTTGAACATTCTGAAAACACTGCACATCCAGTGTTTTAAGTGTTTTTAATGCCTCCAGCTGAAATACCATAGAAGGATGAACACCATGATGCACTCACCACTTGTGGAGCAAGCGTCTGAACACCATTATGAGCCAACCTGCATTTGGCTGCCCCATATTTTCATGCATGTGTGTATGTGTTCACCTCGACTTTGCTGACGGTTGACTATTCCCCCTAGTGTCCACCTCCGGTCCAGCCGCTTCAGATGGGCCTTGCGCCGCTTAGTAACTGACACGGATGAATGAGGAAAGGAGAAGGGCAGGGGAGAGAAACAGAACAGGAGGACAAACTGAACATGAACAACTGAAGAAGAAAACTTGCATTAGTAACATGATATTACAGGAAGGAAAAGAACAGTAATGGCAGGTCTGTTAATCATGTTGGATTGGTTTTCTGTTTGGTTAGAGACTGGTGGATAAACATCTATGCAGGGAACTGATGAAGGGTAGGTTAAAAAGGTTACATGTGTTATGACATTTAAAGAATTTCACTGTAATGAAACAGCATACAGTGATGAACGTCTGCCTGGTGCAGGTAACGTTCAACTCAAAGCACATTTAGAACACAATGCAGACACCAAGCTGGAGTTCTCACAGTTGGAGGGGAGCACTAAAACGTTCAGATATGACATTTTATACCCAACAGTGACGTGTAGAACAATTTGCAGATTAAAGTGCCATCTAATAACCAAACACTAATTCGTTGCAGCAGTCTAGTTAAAAATACTACTTTGACTTCCAAGCGTAAAACAGCGCAAAAATGCAAACAGTAAATTGAAACCCAGAACAAAAAAAAAATAACATAACCGAAACTTAAGTGGCAAGAAGGTCCCATGTTCAATTCCTGGGCAGGGGGTCTTTCTGTGTGGAGTTTGCATGCTCTCTTACTCCAGGTTCTTTGGTTTCTTTCCACAGTCCAAGAGCATGCACATTAGGTTGATTGGTGATCCTAAATTACCCGTAGGAGTAAATGTGAGTGTGGGTGGTTGTTTGTCTATGTGTGGCCCTGGTTGGCAACCTGCCCAGGGTGTACCACTGCCTTTTGCCGTATATGCACTGGAATAGGCTTAAGCAGACCCCCTGACCTGAGTTAGGGAATGAGTGGATAGAAGATGAATGATTGAACCGTAACTTAACACATGTAAAGTATAGCTGTATGGCTCCATGTGTTTGGATTTGTAATTGTTGTATATTGGCTTTTCGTAACTGTTATAATGTTTTTTGTTTACTCAGTTTTTGAATTGTTTTTTTTTTTAACATGTACAGGCCACTGTAAAAAAAAGCCGAAATAAAACTCTATAAAAAATGTGCTTCTGCAGCATTACGGGGAAAATATTCTCTTTCAGAAGTGGTTTTGAGGCATAAAATGGAATTACTTATTAATAGTTATTTTGTTTCTTGCCTGGATAAAAAAGGAGTTCAATTTGAAACTCTCATAAGTGATACTATAACTGTTACACTCATTCTAGACCTCTTTCTCTTCACTAAATCAAATTGGACAGCATGCAGGGAAAATGTAGTTTAATGGGCTGAACAGATTTTCACCAGGAACCACACAATGGCAAATTCTGTGGTTGAGTGAAATGTGTGTGTGTTCCTAGGGATTCTGCTCCATTACTGCTAAGACCTGAACCCTATGTGTTTAACAGGCGATTGCATGACCCACCCACTGACAAAATGCACATATTTCCATTCCACTTGTTTCTATAAGCAATATTTTCTTGGGTCAAACTCAATCCGATTAGTCTCAATTTGCACTTGCACAATCTGTGTTACCATGACGAAATCCTCTATCCTCGAAGGGAGTGACTAGACATTTGGCTTAAAGATGGTCCAACAAAGAATTTCTCAACTTGATTTCATGGATTGGAATTTATAGGCTTGCCAAAAATCCGGTTTTATCACTGACTAGGGTGTACCAGGAAAAGGGATGAGTGTGTGTGTTGGGAAAGCTGGACTCAATAAGAGTGAACAACGTCTGGGTTATATCTGTGTCAGAGGTGCAGAAGTAAGACATACTGTATACTGTATATGCAGTGATTCTATAGTAAGAGATGGATAAATTGGTAGGCTGCAAAAGTATCCGGAGGCTTTTCAGAGATTTTCACAAAAACATTATTACCCTTATCTGTGCAAGTGTGTATGTGTCTTACCCTCTCCTGATCTAGACGTTCCCAACTCCAGGTCGTCTCTAGTACCAGTCTGAGCATCCAAATATGTGGCAGGAACCCAACCTTGTTCTTCTGCAGTACTGACGAACCACCAGCCTAAAACACACACACACACACGCACAAATTAAAAACATATACCTAAGCTCATTCCTCTTTGCCAGAGACAATAAAAAGTAATCCACACTTCATAATTAAAGAGCTCTGGGTTTAAAAAAAAAATCAGATTTTCCACATTTACTGCATGGAACAAACGAGTTATGTCAGTCCTAAGGTACATATTACATCCAGTATATTCCACATTAACAATAAACTTTATGTCCAGTCTTCACTTTTAGTTTAATTCCCCCAATTCACTGTAATCGAAAAAACTCCAGCCTCACCCTTTCACGGCTATCCAGTGCATCTGTAGTACTGTGCGGTCATGAGAAGAGGACTGAAAATCTTGACGTAAATAAAAGTACTGCTACTTAGGAAAGAATTCACTCGAGTAGAAGTAAAAGTACTGCGATATAATATGACTCAAGTAAGAGTACAAAGGAAAACACTATTCAAGTTACTCATGTAAGAATTTTTAACCATTCAGGTGCAAGAAGATGTGAAATTGATATCAGTTCAGGAATTATGGGCTGTTTTCATGTAGAGAGCTAGCTAGTATAGTGTGCAAATACTGAACTGAGTTGTCTTTTAGGTACTTGAACAGATCATAAATATACAAAATTGTTAAAATGTCCCCATGAACACAGTTTTGTCTAAACTAAATGTGAACAGTTGTTACAGAAACTAATCCATTAATTTTGTTGAGAATTTAACTAGCATTTACTTGTTTTATTTAGGCTGTGATATTTTTGGTAAAACGTTAAAATATTATTTTATCCAAAACCTTAATTTGAATCAATAAAAATTCTTGCTATCATTATTCATAACAAAAAATCGTGCTTAGCTCTTGAATAGACATTGGTTTAGTATTTAACCTATCAAAATTACATTATAAAATCCTACATCAAATGCTTTACACCTTACCAAACAGATTTTCTTTGTGCGTTGTACTTTTGTGAACAAATCTAGCGTAGTTAAATAATTGAGTTTTTTTCTCTATACCACCAAGTTACCGCTGTTGGGCTCCTAAGTAAGGCCCTTAACCCCAAATTGCTAAGTTTTATAAAAGGGATAAACTGGATAAGTTTTTTATGTATATGGGTATCTGTCAAATGCTGTAAATGGTAAAGTATCACATCTTATTCTGAAAGACTAGAAAATAATTTAGATCTTTTTTTAAAAATACTGTAACAAACGTATTCGTATGAGTTACTTTCCGCCACTGAGTGCAGGAATGAAATGTAAAAAAAAGGATCTATTAACCTCTACGTCTTCTAATAGAAATCTAGGGTTTGGTAAAATATGTTTGGAAGATGGACACGTTCATAAACTTTTCAGCCAAAGGTATTTGTAAATAAAGATACAGAGAATCTACTCAAAGAAAACACAGGTTCATCATCTGCCCCGAGGTTTCATTTGAAGGAAACAGTTCTTCCATTATTTGTGAGACTTGGGGAAACTGTTGTCTGTCACAGTCATGCATTCTTTACAGATGTTATAGGTTAGGATTCAACATTGAAGTAATCCTTTAATACGGTTTAGATCACAGACAAGTTTCTTTTTGGGTGTACATGTGTGTTTCAAAAATGCTATGAGAGGCAAATTGGGCAGTTTTTAAAAAAATATATATCTATAAACAAAGCCAATGAGAAATATTTAAGTTTGTTTATTTACACTGTACAAACTTGCATATGTTTTAACTTCCTGTCCCTCTGGAGCTCATCCTATAATTCATTTATTAATTTTCTATACCCACTTATTTTCTAGCTCTGAGTTACAGAGGTCTGCTGGAGCCTATCACAGCACACATAAGGCGAGAGGCAGGGGTACACCATTGACAGCTCGCCAGTCCATCGCAGGTCCACACTTAGACAACCACACACTCACGCTTACTCCTATGGGCTTTTATGAGCTCATGCTTCTCTGGGGAGCACGGTGATGTAGCAAGGTTCGATTTCCAGGTCTTTCTTTGCATGCTTTCTCCCCACATTTGTGTGGGTTTTCTCCGGGTACTCCAGGTTCCTCCCTTGCCCATAGGAGTGAGTGTGAGTGTGTGTTGTTGTCCGTCTATGTGTGGCCCTGTGATGGCGACCTACCCCTGCCTCTTGCCCTATTTGCAGTGGGATAGGCTCCAGCAGACCCCCGTGAACCCGCGCTAGGAAATTAGCGGGTTAGAATGAATGAATGAATGAATGAATGAATGAATGATGAATGAATATATTTTTGTACATACATATACAGAGAACATTTTCAAAGGTCAGGAAGTACATACTCCTGCAATTACTTCTTCAATACTTTTTCTGCTTCTGATGAATGACGAAAATTTACTGTACCCAAACCAATCAACATCAGTTATGTCTCACACCCACACTTCTCAGTTGTTGACATGCATTTGAACCTGTTATATTTTTCTGACAAGCAAATTTGTCGCCTGTGTTCATAATTTTTTGTGGTCATAAATCAGTGCTGAAATTTTATGTCATGCCAAAATACTGTAAGTCCCCACCCAAACCACACGCTCAAAGTCAACTGGGGTTCTGGAATCAACATGCATGCAAAATTCATATGAATTGGATCAACATGCCCACATATGCATACTGACAGTTGGAGTCAGGAAAGTCCAGCAACATGGAAACTATGGCTAGTGCCAACAGAGCAATTTTTATAGCACAGAAAAAAGGCTTGGGTTGTAATTATGACTTCAGTGTTTCATGTGTGCTGTGTGTATAATGGGGAAAATGTTAAGATCAAAACGCATCTGTGCTTCTCTGGATAATGTAAGTTATGACTTCAGACTTATAAAGTAGTTTGCACTAAGCTGAAGTGGAATAATAATAAAATGTCAACAGCACAGAACCAGCTCACAAGCATGTGACTGTAAATCCAGCTACCTGGATTAACCTCTTAGAGATTTATAATATCTATGTTTACTCTGCTTCTGTATATTAGCAGAAGGTCTTGTGCTCTCAGGGACCACCAAACAGTACATCAGTTTTATTAGAGGTTTAGGATCGGCCAGCAGAACGTTCATTTAGAAATTGACTTTATTTAAGCCACAGAGTACAAGCGCCTGATTGATGCCTACGCCACTCTGTTAGGAAGAAAAGTGTACGTGTGTGTGTGTGTGTGTGTGTGTATGTGTAAGGATATTCCCCTTTACTGTGAATGCGATACTGTCTACCTGTCTGCCCCACTGGGACCTTTAGTACCAGCACAGAGAGTCAATTGAAATTAAAGTGCAAAAGAGCACCCAGTGTTTGCTGTGTTTCTACCACAAAAGCACTATTCAGTTAGACTCAAATATAGACCATAAATGAAACTGATAAGATTTTAACAGTATTTTTTAGTACATTTTTATAGTTTTATTTTAGTTCAGCCATTAAACCTTTATGAACAAATAAATTATACTTGCCACAATATTTGGTGGAAACAGTAAAATAATGCAACATCATTTGTGGCACCACCCCAACAGTCATATTGACATATGCGCCATAACCCAACAGATTAACAGCAAATTCATTTCTTACATAAAACTGTGTACATAAAAATTTTATGTCCAAGATCAATTTTCAGAACTATTATGTTGGAGATTTTCGCTAATTCATTTTAAGCTTATTAAATGCAAAGAAAAGCAAGGAAAGAGGAAAACACCTAAACCAAAATCACAGACCACCACCACCACCACAGTGTTACTGGTATTAATAGTGCTGTCATATGTTTATTAAATGTGGAAAAAATGTCCTCATTACCACAGCCCTTGTAAAACAATTGTTGCTGTTACCCTTCATGTGTTTTAATGGTTAAGGTGCTGAAGATCAGTATTAATCTGAAGATCAGGAAGCCCTGCCAAAGCCAACCATCCACTGTTGGGTCCCTGAGCAAGACCCCTAATCCTTCCTGCTTCGGCGGCGCTCTATCATAGTTGACCCTGCGCTCTGACCCCAAATTACTAAAGTGTGATATGTGAAGAAAGAATTTTACTGTTTATATTCATAGCAAACAATTTGAGAACTTTGACAATTTGAAGCAACTTCACAAAATCAAGAATAGCAAAGCCCCTGCTGTAGCCTACTGTATGATAGTTTCAATGCCCCAAGCGCAGAACCGGCTTACATTATTTAAGAGATTTTCAGGGTCACTCCTGCTACTGGTCATTTCTGATGAAGTCATGTGCTAATATGAAAAAGTTGCGGTTATGATAGCCAAGGGGTTTGCAGACTTGAATTAAGTGTTTTCAGACCCACTGTTTGAGAACATGATGAATCAACACACACATGCAGAATCCATTGCTGACCTGAAATGACACAAATAATCTGCCAGAGGCAAGGTACAGGTACTCACACTGTACAGAGCAAATGACTAAAACGTCAACAGAATTATCACACATTTATCATAACCACATCTATCATAACTAAGGAAATGTAAAAAAAAATAAATTAAAATAAGTAAAATAAAGAAAGACTTTCCGTGTTTTAAAAAGGCAGTTTTTTTTCCTTTTTTTCTTAAAAAAAATATTCCATAGTCTCCCAAGTTTTTGTAAAAACAACAAAAACTCTGTGGAAAACAGGTCAATAAATCTTGACGTGAGAGTATAACTAGAATATATGCTTTTGATAGGCTGCATCTGGCAAACATATGGCTGTATATCAAACACACATTGTCAAAACTTGCTCACGTGATCATTTCAAACGTATAAACCCAAAGGACTGTCTGTATACGACACATGCTAATCAAAGTCAAAAGATCAGATCTTTGGTATCAGGATTTTGGTAACTAATACAAGTTCATTCATTTATTTATTAAGCTATACCATCTTATTCCCTAGCTTGGGGTCACAGGGGTCTATTGGAGCCTATCTTAGTGCACATAGGGCGAGAGGCAGCGGTACACCCTGGGCAGGTCACCAGTCCATCGCTAGGCCACACATAGACGAACAACCACACTCACTTACATTCCACACGTGTGTTTAGTCTGTAGATGCAGCACATTTTGAAGGTCAGTTTGGGTTTCGCAACTCGGTTTAATCCTAGTGGATCAAGTCTGGACCACAAACAACACTTAACCAACATAGCTCTTTTTCTGCAGACAGTAGGGTTACTGAGTGGATTTCAAGGTTGTCAGTAAATAAATAAAACTACTCATTCATTTATTGATCTTCTATACCTGCTTATTTGCTAACTTGGGGTCACGGGAGTCTACTGGAGCCTATCCCAGGATGCATAGGGCTAAGGGCAGTGGTACACCCAGTCCATCATAGGGGTCACACAAACAAATAATCCCACTCACTTCTATGGACAATTTAGAATCACCAATCAACCTAATGTTCATGTTTTTTGGACTGTGGGAGGAAACAGAAACTCCGCACAGAAAGACCACTTGCCCAAAAATTTAACCCGAGATCTGCTTACTGTGCGGAGACCACCCTAACCCCTTCGCCACTGCGCCGCCAAAAAAAATATAAATGTATAAATAAATTAATACATTTCAAATTACTTGGTCACAAACATGATCATAAACTATAGAAACATATAGTAAATTGTTTTTATTCGCTTATCCCATCTTAGTAAGTTAGGGTCAGGGCGCAGGGTCACCTATAATACAGCACCTCAGGAAGGGTTAGGGGTCTTGCTTAAGGTCCCAATAGTAGGAGACTTGGTGGTGGTGGAGCATGAACCCATGTCTTGCAGATTTTCTATGTCAGTGGTGGGGCTTGAACCACTAAATTGCAAAAACCGAGCACCTTACCCATTTGAGCCACCACTGCCCCAGTGGTGTTTAGCTTTAAACTTGAAAATGTGTGGAAAAAAGACTTACGTCACTCGAAGATGTAAGGAACAGCTGTTTAAAAAAACTATGTGTCAGCATGTTTCTTTGGGATGTTTACTTAATTGGAAGCGCACTGAAGGTCAATGAAAAAAGGCATTTACACACATAAAAGAATAAACATTTAGAAAAAAAAATTCAACTGCATGTGTTCATTTCCTGTTTCTGAGTCAGATTCTTTAATACTTTACACATGTTCAGAACTGACTCAGTACTGTCTGTTTCCTGTGATGTTGAAACTGTTTCTAAGACAGTAGCAAAAAGGATTTTGAGCTTTAGGAACTAAACGAGCTTTAGGTTTAATCAAAAACTGGACTGGAACTATTAGTCAATGATCAGTTAAGATGTAGTACCTGACTCGAGGTGAATTGATACAAATCAATTCATGAACAAGAAGCTTTATACTATATAATTTATGTTTAATAAATTATAGTGGTTAGCACTATTGCCCCACAGCAAGAAGGCCTGATTCCTGGACAAGGGTCTTTCTGTGTGGAGTTTGCACACATTCTCCCCATGCTTGCGTGTGTTTACTTTAGGTACACCGGTTTCCTCCCATGTATGTTACGTTGATTAATGATTTTAGGTTGCCCATAGCAGTGTGTGTGATTGTGTATGTGACTTATTCAGGGTGAACTGTTCCTGCCTTTTGCCTTTCAAGAGACAACTGGGATAGGCTCCAGCAGACCCCTGTGGCCCAGAATAAGAAAATAATCTGGTACAGAAAATAAATGAATGCATTTATGTTTAACTGTAAAAAAGGTGATCATTTCGGCTTTTTTGCAAATTCATTCAGTCATATAAGTAAGGCACTAAAAGAGCAACGTTAACTTTGAGCGACTCAAGCTGCTTTAAAAGGGAGAATGTGTGAGAAATTTAAGGTCCTAGAGAAAAGCTGTCATTGTTATGAATATCACCATACCGGGGTTGAAAAGCAACTGCAAAAAAAGCTTCTGCACAATAAAATTTAGTTTTTTTTAGAATATGAAGCCCAAAATTAAGACATTTTTATGATTAACACTGTGTTATAACAACATATTTAAGATTAATGATCTAATGTATGACTACATGGCAATCTTTAGGACTTTTTGACTAAGGTTTTAGTTTGTGGAATCCATAATTTACCATAGAGGATAACAAAGAGGCAACTATATTTGGACAGATAGGCCCAGCCAAAACACAGAGTTAATTGTACTAACTATGCTTATCAGGAGACTGGTACATCATTGGAAATAGAAAGAGAGAAAGAGATTGTGGTGGAGAGAGTAAGCAGCCTACACTTCCAAGCAACTTTTCCCCACATATTCCCCAGAACTAGAACAGTAAAAAGGAAAGAAATAAAAGAAAAGAATGTTCCTGTCTTAATTAAGTCTATTTGACTTATTTTCATCAGTGTAAACTAGTAATTTACCAAAAGGGTGGTAGAGCCCCACCAGTGGGTGTTTATAAAACATTGGGGAGCATTGGAAATCTGGTGTTTCCTGGTAGGTTGTTTAAACGCTATTGGTGGGTGCTGAAGAAACAGGCTTGTTAAGCAGTTCTATGGGAAAGTTTGCCAAGAAATTATTATAGCAAAAACTATTTGATAACATAATGTGTATTATGTTCTGTATGACTTTATTCTCCCTACCTTTATTACCATCTAAAAAGTGCATCAAATCAAAAGACACAGGTCTCTTACTAAAGTGATAAGTTGTAAAATATTTGTTTGATATTTCTATGCTAATCTGTTGCTATGTTTGTTAATTTTTATTTCTTATTTTCTGAACATAACAAATGAACTTTCTGGAGTAGCTACATGCTTTTTAGCTTACATTGCAACTCTGTGCATAGGAGGACTAGGATTTGAAAAAAGCTGAAGGAAACCTACTGGCCCTCTGGTGAGCAAAATGTGAGTTCCTTGACTTCTAGTCAAAAATGTTTGGGCCCATATTTACACTAATATGGACTCAATTTTAATACTAATCATGATGTGGTTCAAATTAGGATCTAAAAACAAGGAAGCCAAGGCTGGATCAACATAAAAATGCTACTACACTATTCGGCCAAAGATAAGGGCTGGTTTACAGCTGTGAGAAGAGAAAGAAAGAAAAAGAAGCAAGAGATAAAAAACTAATTATGATGCATCTAAACACAGGAAACTCCGTTGGTTAAATGAGACAAACAAATTAAAGGGAAATGGTGATATTGTTGCTTATTAAATCATCAGCAGAGTTTTCATTTACTACTATTTGGCATGGAAATCATGTGTCCACCTGCTCTGGCTAGGCTAGATAATACAAATGCAATCTTGTCAAGATCAGAAAAAAAGGAAAGTCACTCTAGAGACATGTTAGGGTTAGTGGGGGGCAAGTGTCTAAAACGAATAGACCCAAGCGGCTATGGTAAGGCAGGGAAGGGCACGGAGGGGATTAAGGTAACAAAGGTAGAAAGGGATTTTACCAGGGGTCTTAAATGATTATCTGTTTCAAACATTTTTTTTATGGAAGCAGATATAAGAATACTATTTGTTGGACCCTAAAAGTTTCTAAAAGGAATCTTAGTCTTTTTACCTAAATCTGTTGAATATCAGATCAGTGCAACACTGCTACGTGGACTTTAGCTATGAAATGTTATGCCAGATGCTTTGACCTGGTGTTGGTTTGAAGTATGCAGCATAGTAGTCTTGTGGCTGCTGTAGGAGTCATTAGAAGCTTTTTCAAAAGCCAGGAAGAGTGGGATTTTCCATCCTTTCCCCTTAATGACACAGAGGACAGCCAGAACTGCATAGCCTCTGCCAAACATTTCCTGCAATTGCAATTTCAGATTCCTATCGGTCGGATATCATTTTAAGGGTACTACTGGCAAAAAGCTTCTTCCTGGTTTAATGTAGATAATAAACCACAGGTTGAGATGGCAGTTAGTAAAGATAGATAGATAGATAGATAGATAGATAGATAGATAGATAGATAGATAGAT
>JAOTQW010000020.1:2482794-2499202 GCA_026260075.1 Sisor rabdophorus
TGTCATATGGTGGAAATAAAAAATGTGTTCTAATAAAAAGTGTTTTATAACACACAGCAAACTGAAGCAGGAAGCATATTAAATGGGATAAGCAAATTACACATAAACACACTCCATAAATTTAGTGTACCGACTTACAGCAGCTGCTTCCTGCTTATACAAGACGACACCCATTTTCATTTGCAACTGTACCAAAGGGCTTATTTTATACTAAAAGAAAGAGGCAAAAAAAAGTTTAAATCCATGTGGTCCAGAAAGTTTCTGTGTGTATGTGTGTGTGGTGTATCAGTTCAAACAGGATATGAAGGCCAGCCAACTCACAGCCTTAGAGAGTGTAAGCCACTGCTCGATTTAGCACGACATTCCCTCACTTTCCATAAGGGTAGTCCTGAAGGAACAGAACCTAACCACATCCCCCTGCAGCTTTACATTCAATCTGAGTGAAAGTTCTTTCAATAAAACACTCATACCCCTGTGACACTATAGTCTCTCTCTCTATGTATATAGTTGTGGTATATAAGTGCAGTGTAATTCTGTAGCCACATTGACTAGTCAGTAGGGACAGGGTGGATACACAAACAAATCAAAAATGAATGCCATACAGAAATTGCATCCATCTCTTCACACATCTATTCATCAATATATTCATGCATCCATTTATCTATCCATCAATATATCCACCCATTCATCCATCAATCAATATGCCTATTCAGTTATTGTACTGCTTTTATTCAAAAAACGATCACAAGAAACCTGCAATCTATTCCAGAGTACTCATGGCATCACCGAGCCAAGACACTCTGGACAACACATTAACACACACAGCACATTCTCACACTAACACCAATTTAGAAATTATAACCAGCTCTTAAACCCCTGTCTTTGGACTAGGGGGAGGAAACTGGAAAACCCACAGAAACCACTCCATAACCCCATCCCCCTAAATGTTATAAAAAGGAAGTACTTGTATACCCAGAGAGGGAATGAGACACAGACCTTATCTACAGGAAAGTCTTTGTGCACCAAAGGGACTTCCCCAGAGACTGTTCCACTGCCCAGAGTGAGGGTGAGCATTTCAGAATTACTGACTACAGTAAAAGCCATTCAGATAGAATAGTGTATAGTAAAAATAATGAAAGGTTTCCAGAATCACGTCACCGATTATATTGTGTACTTTTTCATAACTATCATATAAATGTCTGACACTGGTACAAAAAAAGCATTTTAAAAAACAACTAATTAATGTACTTCTTTACACCCGGGTGCTCTAGGCGACATGATAGTTTTGTCCTGTCCTGCTTGTAAAAGAGGTCAAAATTGTATTTTCTTTAAGTCAACAAAGGCTTACTAATGTTATTTATAAATGGATATAACAGGCTTTGGGGAAAATTGCCAACCAGAGCAAACTTCATGCCAAGAGGATACAGCTGCAGCCGTATAAAGGCATGGAGTCACTGCCCTGCACCCTGTTCCGAGTGTGTACAACGGAAACTTTAGCCTTATTTAAAACTGACACAGAGAGACGCAGAGAGAGAGAGAGAGAGAGAGAGAGAGAGAGAAAGAGTTTATATACAAACGCTACATGTTAACTGCTATCATTTTTTCAAGTGTTAAATGACTACTCCCCTGTGTAAAATAAAAGGAAATAATAAAAAATAAAAACAAGCTTTTATATAAAGACTCGCCTCTAAAAAGAACTTGTCTTGAACCTATTGTAACACATCAGTGTAAATGATTTACAGCTTGCAAATACCTTTAGCTTTAATTAATAAATGTCATTAAGCATAAAGAATAAATAAGAACTTAATCCATGTAGCACCCTTTTTCCTGTCCCCAAAAGATCCTGAAAGACTTTTGATTTATCTTGATTGGACTATTGTTATACTTGATATATGCTGTTTTTTTCCCCAGCCCTCTATTACAAGTCTTCAAAAATCAGTTTTTACATGAACATCCGTAAGATGATCTTTCTGTGTGGATTACTCCGTGTACTCAGGTTTTCTTCCACAGTCCAAAAACATGTAAATTAGGATGGTTGGTGACTCTAAATTGCCCATAGTGTAAGTGTGTGTGTGATTATTTGTCTATGTGTGGCCTTGTGATCGACTGGTGACCTGTCAACGGTTTACCCCTGCCTTTCGCTCTATGTGCGCAGGGATAGGCTCCAGCAGACACCTGTGACCACGAGTTAGGGAATAAGCAGGTATTAAAGATGAATGAATAGATGAATAAATTTTAAATCTAATATTTATGGGCAATGTTTCATACCATATTTTAGTAGGACAATACAGAAGCCTCCCACAATCCAAAAACATGTACATTAGGTTGATTGGTAATTCTAAATTGCCCATAGGAGTGAGTGTGTGTGTGTGTGTGTGTGTGTGTGTGTGTGTGTGTGTGCGCGTGTGTGGTTTTTCGTCTATGTGTGGCCTTGCAAAGGACTAGCAACCTGTGTGTACCCCAGCCATATGTGGATGAGTTTAGTGTTGCTGGTGATGATTTTATTACCAGAACCCTCAAACATTTCTGGCCACTCAATGCAATGTTACTTCCCAGTCCACAAATTAAGACCATGACAATTTTCAACTGATTATAAGGGTGAAATACGCCTGTAAGCTTGTCTGACACCTTAGACAATCTTTTGTGCGGTATTCCAGTGATACTAAGGCTCTGAAAAATGAAATATATCAATCAGAAAAGACAACTAATGGAAAGAACACAGACAGCTAAGCAGAATAAAGCAGGCTAAGTCAGAAGAAAACAGAGTCTCTTCCCATGGCAGATGTAGAGACCAGCCTTGCAGCCCACTTGCTTTCAAAGTAACATCATTCTTTGGCAATGTGTAACCAGATCAAAGCTCATGTGCATGTTAAACTGAGGGGGTGGTCAAGAGCTTATGGTCTGGCAAACAAACAGACTGACTCGCACTCAGTCACACACTGATCACAGCCACAACTGCCCACATACACATCAAAAGTTTTATGTCTCACCGCACATCCCCTCACTCGCTATTTCCATCCTGAAATTTCAGCACATGGCACCAGCCTACAGACCCACTTAAGGATCACAAGGATACAATGGTACACCCTTTGGTTTCTCGCTTTTCTCTACTAAAACCTCGATTAATTATGTTGTCTTTAATCCACTATCAGCCAAAGGGAAAGAAAATGGCAGAGAAATCTTTTATAATACATCACAACTAAATGAACTAGGGTTTTTTTGCTTCGATATACAAACATCGTACTTAAAGAAGGTCTCTCAGATTCTACTCCAACTATAATAAAAAGCAAAAACTGATATATTTTTACAGGACACAATAATGAGCAAAAATGGTTGTTAATATTTGACATGTAACAAGTAATGAGTCCACCCTGGATTAAAATTTGCCACCCTGGATTAAGCTTAAAGAAAAGCTGTAAATGAAATAACGGTTGGTAGCGCAGTGTATAATATGTTGGACTGCTAATTGGAAGATCAGGGTTTGCACCACTAGGCAAGGCCCTTAACCAAGGTCCTAATTCCTCAGTTGTCTATGCTGTGAATGTAAATAGCTACTGCCGTAGTGAGGTGGACTAAGGTTTGAATCCGACACGGTTCCCAGTTTTATCTCTGTCCTACCAATAATGGCAAAATTCTTGGAAATATAATTTTTAAATACATTTAAATGTCTACTTTTTTAACCATGTTCAGCAAAAAAGCATCTTAAAATGTATTACATGTCAAACCATGTGCATGATCTGCATGGAATACAACAGTTGAAAATAACACCATGTTCTACGCCTGCCGTGGCTTAAGTGGGCGGAAATTCTCCTGAACCAGACAGATGAACAAAGGAAAAAAGGCTAGACAATGTTTATTTTTGTCTGAAATTATAGAAAGAGGAGTCTTTTATAGATATTTGTGTAAATTATTTCTATTTCTAGTGAATAAGATGAGTATGTAATGGGTATTTTAACATCAGCTGTAAATAGTTGACGTGTTGGAGGTTTAAAACCGTCTCTTGTTTTTACAAACACAGTGTTGAAGTTTGTTTCTATACTGTAGGTGTTTGCCTGAATACAGCTCATGAAATATGTCTTTATCCTCCACACCCAAGTTCAGACAATAACTAGTCATTCTTCTCCCACTGATTTGGCACAGAATAGCAAACTGGATAGCTGCTGACCCTGGAAAAGTGCTGAGAAACCAAAATTGCATGCCGATTGGAGATGCCAGGAGTGCTTAGTGGTCTGGAGGCCCTGTTCGGGTAGATGGGAGTAGGAAGCTCCAAGCAGCCTGTGCATTCCCCTATTCCCTATTCAGATAACATTGGTGAACAGGTATGTAGTTACAGTAAGTAGGACTGTTCTAAATCCCGAGAGGATCAGCAGGTGGTTGGATAAACAGCTCTGCTGTCTGAAGTGGTCATCGTGTGCTATTAGCTTTCAATGATGTGGCATTTTTGCAAGTGTGGATGAAAAGATAAAAGATTAGAAATCATTTAAATATACATGTTACTACATTTGTGGAGCAAAATGGAATGTACATCCTGTAAAAACCAGGAACTTTATGATAAAATAAGTCAGCTCCCTGGAGGCGACATTCCACTCCTCTACAAGAAGGTTGAAACTATCGTTTATTCACGCAACACCGTTATAATCAGACATAACAGAAACATAACATACAGCCTCTGTTTCCAGATGTATGATATCTGATGTTCCAAAAGGAAACCAGGCATCTGTCACAACCCAGATGTCTAGGGGTCGCCACAGCGAATCACCTTTCTCCACCTAGCCTTATTCTCTATATCATTCTCCTTGAACCCACTAACTTCATGTCTTCATTTATCACATCCATAGACCTCCTCTTTGGTCTTCCCTTTTGCCTTCTACCTGGTAGCTCCATTGCTAACATCTTTCTACCAATGTATTCACTCTCCCTCCTCTGTACATGTCTCAATTTGGCTTGTGAACATCACTAATATAAAAGGAATAAAAAACTTTTTACCTGTTGGTACACTTTAAAAAAATTATCAGGTTAGCTAAGTTTAAAGAAGTATAGCTAGCACTAATAACAAAGACTATATCTCTAATTAACTGAAGCTTTCTATTATCTTCTATACCGACATTTTTTCTAACTCGGGGTAACAGGTGTCTGCTAAAGCCTATCTCAGTGCACATAGGGCAAAAGGCACATAGGACAGGTCGCCAGTTACAGGGTACACACACACTAGCACTCACCGACTAACCTAATGTACATGTCTTTGGACAGTGGGAGTAACGCGGAGAACTACCTAATAGAACCTTCTTGCTGTGAGGTGAACTGGCTAACGACTGTGTTGCCCTAATGATAGCTCATCACCTTATACTTTTTTTTATTATTTCAGAAATCTTCATAGTTAGCTAGATTTTTAAACATATTAAGAATATACAAATATTTATAAGTATTCATTTATTCTGAAAATTGTAAATCCTGAGAAACTCAGTCAACCATGTCAAGTACTAATGCAGTAACCAGATAGATATGTATCAGCAAAATTCTGTTAAAACACAACAGAAATACACAGAGTAAAGGTCAGCCAAAAGCTACGAAAAATGTTCAGCACTGAAAACTGCCGCTGGTTTATTGATGAACAGACACCTGTGTGAATAGCCAAGCAGTAAATGATGTGCTTAAAGCCTCTCAAACCTTGAAATATAACATAAAAAATTTTGGTCTAAGGAAACACTGGATTGGACATATAAACCAACTGTATTCGGTTCAAACATTAGAATAAATTTGTAAAATAACTTCATCTTTGCCCGTCGGTACCCATCTTGAAAAGAACTTCTAATTAATTCAGGTACAAACCACAGGTGAAAAAAATCTGTTGATGAACCTCTGATGCAAAAATTTTGAATATGGTAATCTTGTTTAACCAGAAGATCCCGCTTGAATATTGTTCCTTTTTTGCACCGAATCAGGTAATTAGGTAGAGCAGGGGTAGCTGGAAAAATAATAATAATAACTTAAGGAATAAGGGTCACCCAGAATGTATCCAAATGACGAAATTCTAATACCTGCAGCACTAGGGCTGAAACAATTTTAAAATTTACGTGACGTAACGATTTTTGGCCTGTTTAGCGAATTTCTGCTCAAAGCATTTTATACTACTGCTCCACTCCAGCGTCGCTCCAGATTTTTATTTTCTGCCTCTTTGCTCACTCCGAGCTCTCTGTGTTTACTTCAATGAAAAATAAGTGCCCAATGAATGCGTCACTGCTCCAAACTCCGCTCACATACATTGGTTGAAAGTAGGGCGTTACAGTAAGTCCAGTTGCCCATTTTAGATCATTAACATTGAGGTTGGATACAACTAACACAGATGTGCCCAAAAAATTGCAATCATATGGTTATTTAAAACGTAATTGTGACAGCTTATGCAGCACATTAGCAGTGAATACATCACATTTACAGCATTTGGCAGACGCCCTTATCCAAAGCGACTTACAATTGCGTGATCGGGGGTTAAGGGCCTTGCTCAGAGCCACAAAATGGTGGCTTGCTGGAAATGGGAAATTAAACCTTGATCTTTCTGCTAATAGTCTGGTAACACCTTATCCACCACCACCACCATCAGTAAAAACCAATCAGTCTCATCTAGGCTAATGTCCAGATTATACTGATGGATTATGAAGGTTTTATTTCAGGGTGGGCTGCACAGTGGAGTAGTGGTTAGCACTTTCGCTTCACAGCAAGAAAGATGTGGGTTCAATTTTTGGGTCTTCCTGTGCAGAGTTTGCATGTTCTCCCCGCGCCTGTGTGGGTTTACTCCAGGTTTCCTCCCACAGTCCAAAAACATTTACATTAGGTTTATTGGTGATTCTAAATTGGAGAATGGGTTGGCATATGTGTGGCCCTGCGATGGACTGGCAACCTGTCTAGAGTGTACCCCTGTCTCTCGCCCTATGTGCTCTGGGATAGGCTCCAGCTGACTCCAGTGACCCTGAGCTAGGTATAAAAAATAAATGAATAAATGAATAGCACAAGTACAATTTGGAGATTATTCCATAAAATGTAATAATATTCAATTTAAATGGAAGCTAAAAGAAGAAATGCAGAAATAGGTTTGAATAAGTACTCAAACTACTATCATTGCAATTTCTTTCTATGTATTGACTGCCATTTTTTATTCCTAAATCTCAAGAGATTTCCTGTGTTCACATTCAGGACTCTGGTTGAAAATCTGATGGCGTGTGGTTTGCTGTACACCACAGGCTACAAGAGATGGTATAGATTGAAATAGTTTATCTGGGATTCGAGTGTCCTCATGTTTGTGGTCTCTCACATTTACAAAATCTTAAAAGATTTGAGTGGGTGTGTACCTATCTTAAGTATCTTAAGACTCCAGAAAACATGGTAGCAAGCAACATGGACCTAGCAGATTAAAAATTCATGTCTGAAATTTTCCTCAGTAAGGTAGCATATAATTTCATATGGGCTAATAGAGTCATACTGTGGGAAGCAAAGACAAACATTACATCAGCATGATGAATGGCATACGATCCTAGCAAGATTAAACAAGACAAATGTAATTTATGACATTGTAACATGGAACATGGACCAGTAGGTATTCTAAATTTACCCAGCACACAGATGCCATCTTGGCTTTACTTTCCTTCTGTCTAGCTCTGTGCACGATGCTAAAAGCAGGATGCATAAATGTTTAACAGTGGAAAAGCTTTAATTTAGTATGAGTAAGAAACTGGCCAAGCAAGCCTGAATCATGAAAGAGACCCGCAGGGGAAAAGAAGCAACAAGGCAGGCTGGCAAGCCCAACATAATATAACCTAAAATATTATATGAAGCTAAATTTACTGCACACAACTGACATAAGGCCAGAATTTACCATAAAAAGGTGTATAACATATTAATAACAAGATCTCGTCAGGACGGACGCAAAGTCTATGGGGCCTTTGACTATGGATCCACCTTCCTTGAAGGTACATGGCTTTCTTTACAACATAGTGGGCTCTGTTCATTGTCCGATATGGATGTAACTATAATACATCCCATAATAGCAAAAACACCATGCTTATGGAAACATTCACAGGAAGCTGGTGGCTAAGGTTTATGAAAACTCCATGTGATACATATAAAAAAAACTAATTTATTGTTATGCATCTTTTTTAAATAATGTGTAAATTCCATTACAGTGTTATTACAGTTTTATTATTTGTTATTACAAAATATTTTCACAAAATGTCTAACCCAGGGGTGGGCAGTCTCGTTCCTGGAGGGGCAGTGTCCTGTAGAGTTTAGCTAGAACCCTAATTAAACACACCTAAATCAACGACTCAAGATATTTGCTGGTTATACTCGAAATGTACAGGTATATGTGTTGAGGCATGTTAAAGCTAAACTCTGTGGGAGCTTCTCGTTCCGTGACTACCCAACCCTGGTCTAAGCTCTGGCATCGATACATATTAAAATTACAGCTTAAACTGATATATACGTTTAGATTAATATTTAAATAAACCTGTCTGTGCGTGTCAAACTGACATCCCTCTTCTTTCCTGGAAAGAAGACTCTGATAATTACAGCCTAGTGTTTCGGAAAACGGATGGCAAAAATATTTTATTACCTTTTTTAATTTAGTTTCTTTAAATGTATTGCAAAATAGTGTAATTTGTCTTGTATTGCAGGACTGGTCTGAGCACATCCACTCCCACATCTAATCAACTGGGCTTTTTAAACACAACAGGAATGTTTTAGCCTATATAACATATGATGTATTAAAACTACTTATTCTTGTTAAATTCTTTTCCTAGTTGTTGTGCATATTAGACACAACATAAACTATTTCCTGCTGCTAAACCAGAGCTGTATATTAGCCTTTTTGTAATTAGGTGTTCTGTGTGAATAGTGGATAAACACATTACTGTATTTTGGACAAAGAAAATGTGCTAAATGAGCCATGATAATTGTATTAAGTGTGTGTGTGTGTGTGTGTGTGTGTAAGTATTTAAATCCCTACCTGAAGGTCAAAGAATTTGCTGTATCTCCGGTAGACAACGTGGGACGTGGAATCAGAGTAAGTGACATTGATGAGATACACCTGTGAAGAAAACACACACACACACACATTAAGACTTTACACTAGCCAGTTACAATTCCTATTAGATAAGGAAAGGATGTGTGTTGGTAAAATGGGGTCTTTCCCAAACCAGGACCCAGTCTAAAAGTGCATTGTTCTAGGGGGCTTAATAAGCCTTAAGGCTAAAAAGATTTACACATCAACAAGGCATTATGACATCATCTACTCCCAGGGTGTAAAGAAGGGCTGAGACTGATGAGGGTAAACAGTAGAGGCATTCAGGCTTTGTGAAAATCCCCGCTGGAGAGTTTAATTAACTGCTGCATGTTCACCCAACTTCTCTCAGCATGTAATTGAGCTTCAGTACAAAGAGTTCCTTTTCATCTTAAAACATCGAGGGGCAACTCAGTAGCTTTGCCTTATTTAGGCCTGTTTAGTACAAACATCAATATTCATTACTTGGAACAAAAAGTGGTTCCTTCCAATTTCTTTTTTTTTTCTTTAAATGTGACCTTTATGATTTTTAGCTGTACACAGGATGGGGTTAAAAACCTTTATGTAAAATAAATAAACAAAATCGTATGTCTTAAGTCTTAAGCATTGATGTACTTCCTGACCATTAAAAAAGTACAACTAGAGGTTACAAATGACATACGATGTTACAGCAGTGCAGACTTGAATTGAATGATGTTTAACAAGTGTTATTTAACCACAAGCATCAATGTTATTTCTATTTCCTTCTTTCTCTCTCTCTGTCTTTGTTGAGCTACACATGTCACCTCTGAGCTGCCAGTCATCCAGACCCCCTCCTGAACTCTGGACCTGTCTGACCCTTCATGATGACCCGTCCTCGGTTAATGGTCGTCGCATTGACATGGTGACTGGGGACATTTCCACTCTGCCATAAAAACGTTCCGGCTGTTATGCGAGGATTTATGACTACGTTTGCTCACTTCCTACTTAATTCCTGCTAAATGTACATCAACCAAATGAGCCTGGTTCCTCTTAAGGTTTCTTTCTATTACCATTTTTAACTGATTTTTATTTTACTCACATTTCATAATTATCTTTGATTGTGTAAAGTTGCTTCGAGACAATAACCATTGCAAAAAGCACTAAAGAAATGAATTAAATTAAAATAATATCATTAAAGCTATAAAAAGCACTTAAAAATTGCTCTGTCGTCGCTTTCCACCATTTTTACCGCAGACATATGGGACTTAAGTGTGCACGCATACCACAATATCTGAACAGAAGTAGTAGGTCAACAGGGAACTCTTCCTGTAATGTATTTTGTATACTAAACATACAGACATACTAATTGTCTTACATACTCAAATTTACCTGCTTTAGATCCTAGAACAAATTCATTGGCACCTGGCAGGACCTCCGAAAGCTAATGCTGACTGGCTACCATATTGGTACTACATTCATTCATCTTCTATACCCGCTTATTCCCAAACTTTCCGGGGTCACGGGGGTCTGCGGAAGCCTATCCCAGCGCACATGGGCGAGAGGCAGGGGTACACCCTGGACACGTCACCAGTCCATCGCAGGACCACACACACACACAACCATACGCACTCACATTCACTCCTATTGGGCAATTTAGAAGGATTCGGGATTCGATCGCCTCACCGCAAGAAGGACTTGGGTTCAATTCTCCCCACCTTTGCATGGGTTTACCCTGGGTACTTTGGGTTCTTCCTACAGTTAAAAACATGTACATTAGGTTGATTGGTGACTTTAAATTGCCCATAGGAGTGAATGTGACTGTGTGGTTGTCTGTATCTGGTCCTGCGATGGACTGGCGTTCTGTCCAGGGTGTATCTTTCACCCTATGTGCGCTGGGATAGGCTCCAGCAGACCCCTGTGACCCCAAACTGTGGAATAAACAGGTATAGAAGATGAATAAATAAAAAAAGTTGAAATCCTTTACATTTCTAAAGTATTTATTTATTATTTATTAATAATTTTATTTTAACAGAACTTTGGTCATAACGCCCAACCCTAAATAAGAGTGATAGTAAGTTGTTTATCTGAAAGGGCAGCAGCAGTTTCTTTAGCATTGGCAAGCTGCTAAAAGCCTCTACATCTGCTATTATTCTCTGTGAGAAACACTCACAGATAAGCAATGATTATTGTGTTTTCCTTTGTAATACAAACACCATCGATAAAAATATAATTACATCTGAGGGCAATTACAAGAAAACAGTCTAAGGAATACAGTCTTTAAAAAGTCATATAGTTAATTTTTATGTTACACACACATGAACATGTTTACAATTTTGCCTCAAAAATATCATTGTTACTTATTAGTAACTCGTATTATCGTTTTTTAAGCTTTAGACTATAGACTATCTTGCAATCTTGAGCTTATCTGACAAAAGTACCAGAAGGATTTTCAATTGGAATCCAGCAATATTTTATTCCTCACTGATAATGCCTGCAGGCTAGCAAAATTTTTCATTATTATAACCAGCTGACTGTGTTACCTAAGATAACCCGACAGAGTTTCAGAAAAGAATTTGAAATTATTTTATTCGGCTTGCACTGTGCAATTTTTAATATTCTTTTGCTTGTCAGACGTCACTTTTCACACAGTGGGATCTTAGTTGTCAAAATGTCAGGCTATACGAAAGTCGGACCACATCAACACAAGAAATTCTGTCCAGAGTTTTATATCATCAATCCGTGGCACGGTGAGTATCCAATGTTCTCTAGCTCAATGGTAGCTAGCAGCAAACAGCAGCAACATGCAAACACTTCCCTTCTCTCCATAGCTCAAAAACCTCCAGGAGGCATCCAGGGTTCTGCTAAAGCCTATTCCATCACAGGGCCAAACACATACACAGACACACTTACGCTTACTCCTACGCAATTTGAAATCAGAAATCAACCTAACAAACAGGTTTTTGGACTGAGAGAGAAAAACCGAGTACCCGAAGTAAACCCACGCAAGCACAGGGAGAACATGCAAAATCCACCAAGAACGACCCCTGCCTAGGTATCAAACCCAGGACATTCTTGCTGTGAGGCGACAGTGCTAACCACTGTTCCACCAGATGGGCCAACATATTTAACCTAAAAGTGGTTTCTTTTTTAATATTGGTCTGTCATGTCCCTGTAATGTCACATGTGTTACCAGAATGTGTTTCTTATAACAAGATTGAACAGGGCAGTGAAGCGATTTGCAGGTCAACCCGAGTTCATATGTCTCGTCAATAACAGTGGAATAGCCCAGAACAGCTGACAGACCAGTGAAATTAGGACACAGCAGCACTGAGAGAGTGAAAGCGGTAGAATTCGATGTGTTACTGTATATAGTTACTCTTTTGATGAGTTGTAGCGCATGTTGTGTCCAATCTAAATCTGACACTAGGAAACGGCCTTCACTATGCTGTTAGTAATCCTACATACCGTTCATGCCACTCTGCTGTGCTGTGTGTGTGTGTGTGTGTGTATATATACAGTTATCTAAATAGATACTGGCTTATCAGGCACTGGAGTCAAGCATGCAGCCAACAAAAGGGAAATGTCCTCTACCCACTTAAGTGAACCTCATTTAGTCTGTATGTGAGTGCGATTAAAAGAGTGCCAAATATCATGCTACTTTTGCAAAAAGAGCACAGAATTTTGAGTCTACATAAATGAAAAATGAGCAAACTTGTGGATGTGTGGGTGTGTGACCGCACACTTAAATAAAGCTTCTTGACCTGACTGGCATGCAGAATAGCCCATGCGGCTCTTCCCTCCATGACTGTAACACTTAATTGCATAGTGGAGCGTAACTTCGCTCTGTGGGAGCGTTTGCATGTGTATAAAAGTTCAACTTGTCCGCCCATTCTGGCCGCTCATTTGCTGACAGGACCATCCTTATAGCAACTTGGAGGGGAAAAAAAGCACTGGATTAAATGGTACAAACTGACGGTCCCACAGAGCAAAGCACAGAAACTAAAATTGATCTCGGGTGGATGTGCAAAATTAACGAAACAGTTTCTTGCCCAGTTTGTTTATAGCTGCAGTAAGTGACAGACTTAAAAAAATTACAGCAGCTGAATGCTTTTTTTTTTTTTTACAGGCAGTAATAATGAGTAAAAAGAGAGAGAGAGAAAGAGGGAGAGAGAGAGAGAGAGGGTTACCACTTTTACTACAGTCAAATATAGTCACTTTACCATACTATTTATGTAAAAGCCACAGGATTTGGTTGGTTAAAGGTACAGCGAGGTTTTAATTGTAATATACTGAAATTAATTGTTCAACAACTAATGTTGGACTGATACCGGAAAGACCGCGGTTCGATTCCGAGCACCACCATGAGGGCAAGGCCCTTAACCCCCAATTGCATGTTGCTCTGGATAAGTGCGTCTGCCGAATGCTCAAGAGCCCACAGTGGTGGCTTAGTGGTGCTGGGAATCAAACCCCGGTCTCTCCGGTATCAGTTCAACACCTTAATCACTAGGCCACCCCTTTCCTTCACATATAAATGTAAATGTAACAATGCCATTACACTGGATTTATCCCAAATCGTAGAGTTTGCTCTAATGATTTCTATTAAAATTAAAACCTTGCTACCTTTAACCACTGTAAATTTACATTTACAGCATTTGGCAGACACCCTTATCCAAAACGACGTACAACTGAGCGATTCACACAACATGCATTCATCCAAAGCCCCCTTTAATTCAGATTTGTCTTTACTGATAGAAGTTTATAAAATAGATTATGTGCTTTAATCTCATTATTTTAAGCACAAAAATGTCTTTGCACCACAATTTTTGGTAAATCTGCACCAACGAAGGGGCCAAGTTTTAGACTACCACAATGTAAAAAAGGCTTTAGCTAAATCTTGGATCAGATTTATGGATTTCTACACTACTACAGCACAGATTTTCTAAAAATCTGTGCAGTATTTTAATTTATTTTTAAATACCTTCTTTACATGTAGGTGTAAAATCCAGCTTCCTTTTCAAACTGTAACGAATCATAATATCATAATCTGTCTGAGGCACTATTTGAAAACAGTAAATTCATTATTTAATAACACAAACTCAAATAATACCATATTCCAAAACACTTAAAAAGAGGAAAATCAGAGCAACTCAACTCTGGCACTTTGTTGTGACCTTTTGTAACTCGATAATCATCTGGTTTTATTAATTCTCAAAATTCGACCAACTTTGTTACTATTTAAAATCTCCACAAAAGAAATAAACCAAACCCAAAAAATGTTTTCTAATTTTTTTTGGAACCAATGCTGTTCGTAGAAACTCTCTGGTTTTAAGTATAAATTTCCTTAAGATGTTTCCAACCCTAATAAATTTTGACTTAAGCCAAATGAGCTCGTGAAAATTGCCATTAAAAGAAAAGGTCGACATTAGCAGGAGATATAAAGGGTGGTGTATAAATCATTTGATTTACATGAATGTTCTATCGTATATCTATCCCTCGAGCATACCTTTCATATTACAGTATTATAAAACATAATGATCGACTAATGTCTGGCACACGTGCTCCAATTTCAGCCTGACAAAAAAAGGGTTCTTTAGATTAACCGCATGTCAATTCCTAGTGTAATCGGAGCTATGCTATAACACAAATTTACACACCTCTGTTCCGAGAAAATAAGAAATAGGAAACTTACTATATAGTCAGCAGTCTTCCTCTTGCGGATTTGTCTGGGGGAATGAGTGGAGAAGCACTTCAGCAGGTTTGGTGTGGCTAGAACCCAGCAGGCCTTACCACTAAAAGCTCTGAACCCCGCCTAAAGATGTCTATTTAAAGGCTTGCTTATAAAAAATATCTACCCATTTGTCAAGTTTTTTAACTGGTAGAAAAAACCACAAAAATTATTATAGACTATTAAATATAGTAAAAATTTGATCAATAAGTGTAACAATGCCAAGACACGAGAAAGATATAAAATATATGTGTATATATTAATTTAAAAACTGTCAAATCTTAACAAATATAAATATATTAATCTTTAAAAACCATATTACTCCAGTCACGGTTGCTGTGGATCTTCTTCGGAATACTGGTTTCAAGATAGGAAAACACCCACGGATGAGACGCTAGTTTACCACAGGGCACCTAGCACAAGCTTACACCTAAGGCCTAGTTAGAGTAGATGATGACAAGTTTTAAGAAAAAAAAAGCTATGGAACTATGCAATGGAATCCAGTGGAAACTTCTGCTGGCTTAGGATAGGAAACCCATATCCTGGGAACACAGACCACAAGCACCCCTGCATGAAACTGCCCTATTTATATTTCTGGGTACATAAGAGTAGGAATTACACCAACAATTGACAGTCCAAAAATATTTTTAAAGCACCTATTAGAAACCCTTACCATAAAATGGTTCATGTCCTGCCTTGTGTAGTTGCTAGATGTGTAAAGCCAAAGAGTAGAAGCTAGTAGCACACCTCCTACTGACAGGTTTTAAAAACAAAAGGCAACTTTGAAATCCAGCGGAAACATTGTTTCTGCCAGCCATGTGTGGTTGCTATATGTGTAAACAAAACAAACTGCTTAATACACTATACTGCCAAAAGTTTCCATATGTGGTTCCTCACCTAAATCCGCATGTGGTTCCTCACTATTGCTAAAAATATGAAAGCACACAATTGTCTAGAATGATTTTGTATGTTGTAGCAATACATTATTCCTTCACTGGAACTAAAAGAGGCCGGTGTGGCGGCATAGTGGTTAGCACAGTCTCCTCACAACAAGAAGGTAAGGGCAAGGCGGTCTTTCCCCAGTGCTTGCATGGGTTTACTCTGGGCTCTTCGGTTTCCTCAAACAGTCTAAAAACCATGTACATTATGCTGATTGGCGACAGACCTAGACCTTCTTAGCTGACAATGTCTGATCTCGCTGATACTGTTGGAGCTGAATGAAGAAATATCTCACACTTACTTGGAGCTTGCCCAAATATCAAAATGGAAATAAATCTTGAATAAGATGTTTGAGATCACATGTGAAATTGCTCAGGTGACTACAAATTGTTGACAATACAGTGTATATGAGTTTTGTATGGTTCTTGAGAATATCTCCTACAGCAGCCAGGGCTGTTGCTAATGACATCCTGGGACGGTGCCTTTGCAGGAAGTTGTTATCTCGCTAGTCATTAACTAGTTAATATCTAGATTAAAGAAGTAACAAAGATTAAAGCAGCAAAATACAGAACCTACAGTCGCAGCACTGTTATACTGGATTTCATATCTAACTAAAATTAATTAAACATATTTAAAGTATTAACTCATTCATTTATCTTCTATACCCGCTTATTCACGAGGTACACCCTGGACAGGTTGCCAGTCCATTGCAGGGCCACACACACACACACACA
>JAOTQW010000020.1:2505559-2522650 GCA_026260075.1 Sisor rabdophorus
TATGTGTATCTGTAAAGCAGCTTTGAGATAATGACTGTTGTTAAAAGCGCTCGACAAATAAAGCTGAATTGAATTGAATCTCTGGAGCGAGCAAAAATACTAGAAAATGATGTCATGGGTATGGATCGTGCTTTTAGCTTCTATGGAAAGAGTGTGGCCAGAAGTCCTGTTATCTTATCATAGCACAAACATCTCCACACACATGGTCTTTGCCCTTTTTTGTAGTCATTTCCACTTTATAAATGACCTCTTTTTGGCCCTTGCACGTAAGGTGCAAATACTCACAAGCGCATGGTCCTGGCAGAGGGAAATAGCACACTGCATTTCCTGAAAAGATGTAAGTGTTGATTCAGCATATGCTTCCTCTGGATTTAAAGAGCTATTCCTAATTTTTTTTTTCAGGATAAATAATAAAACATATTCAGTGGGTTTTTTAAACATCAACTCTCTCAAATCTGTCATCGAAAAAAGGCTTTCCATACAAAGACTTTCAAAGGATCAGTATGTTGTGATTCCTGTCTATACAAACAAATGGCATCAGTACACCCAAATACCGGAATTGAGTAAACGTTAGACTATTGTGTGTTTATCATTAGGCTCTAGGTTGAACCTCTGCTTGGTTGTTTCATGTGGCAGTCAAATAAATTAGCTCTTATTGCGAAAGCAAAATGTCAAACAATCATTTAAAGTCTGATCTGTGTGTCCAGCCTGGCTCAGATTGCTAAAGCATCCCAAACACCCAAGACCCCTGCCTGCCCCTTCTTAAATATATGTACTTAGCCTTGAATAAAAGAAAATGACTGGTTATAACGAAGCTTCGACACAGTTTTGAATGCATAAGAAATAACAGCTTAGTCAATTATTGTTATTGAGGTACAGGTAAAACTTATGTCCACTTCACACCTGATAGCTCTCTGAAGAGTGAGAGAGGCAAGATGGGGACACCCTTGACATGTCGCTGGTCCATCTGAGGGACACACACACACATACTCACCCTTATGGGCAATTTAGAATCATTAATATTTATTCATTCATTCATATTCTATTCCTGCTTATTCCCTAACTTGGAGTGGCGGGGGTCTGCTGGAGCCTATCCCAGCACACATAGGGCGAAAGGCAAGAATACAGCCTGGACAGGTAAACAGTCCATGGCAGGGTAACACAGATAGACAAACGATCACACGCACTCACACTCAGTCCAATGGGCAATTTAGAAGAATGTACTTGTTCTTTGGACTGTGGAAGAAAACTGGAGTACCCAGAGAAAACCCACGTGCAGGGAACATGCAAACTCCACACAAAAAGACCCGGGTATTGAACCCACAGCCTTATTGCTGTGAGGCGAATGTGCTAACCACTACAACACCGTGCCGCCCAGAATTACCATTCTTTGCATGTTCTCCATGCGATTACTTGGGTTTACTTCGGGTACGCTGGTTTCCTCCCACAGCCCAAAAACATGTATATTAGGTTGACTGGTGATTCTAAATTGCCCATAGGAGTAAATGTGGTTGCATGTGGTTTCGTCCCATGTGTGCTGCGATGGGCTACAGCAGAACCCCCGTGACCCTGAATGAATAAGCAGGTATAGAAGATGAATGAATAAATGAATAAAAGTTTGGCAAACTAGTGATGGTTGGGATTTAGTAGAAAAGGAGTAAAACAGCTTGCTGTGTTTACAAAATCTGCATTACACCACCCTGATGATTGTCTTCTGAATAAGGCACATCCTGTCTTTCTCCTGGCAGTATGTTCTAATTTACCCATATAGTCTCAGACTGGTTCCATCTGATTCTCATTTCTCATTGGATTTAAAGCCCATTGTTTCTTTTCTAATCCTTTTGTAAACAAAGTCGTTTCTCTTCTTTTTTACTTTGTTCCTTAAGTTTCAAATAAAAGTTAGTTTTAGTAATAAAGTAGTTAAGTTTTGTAATTTTTTTTATCTATCTAATTTATCTATAAATATTTTATATTTATCCATTTATCCTTTATCCTTCCACCCATCTACCTATCCATTTATCTATCTATCAATTTTTCCATCTATCCTTTCACCCATCCATCCATCCTTTTATCCATCCATCCATTTATCCATCTATCCACCCGTCTGTCCACCCATCCATTAATTCATCCATTGGACCCTTGATACCTACATCCATCCAGCTATCTGTTCATTCATCCAACCATTCCTCCATCCATCCATTCACCTATCTGTTCATTCATCAATCCCTCAAACTATTCATTTATCCATCTATCCTTTCATCCATCCATCCCATAATTTTATTTATCCATCCCTCCATTCTTTCATCCACTCCACCATTATTTCTTCCATCCATTCATGTATCTATGTATCCACCCTTTCATCCATCTATCCTTTTATAGAACTATCTATCTATCTATCTATCTATCTATCTATCCATTCAGCCATCCATCTCTACAGGTGTGGGTTTTTTTTAAATAATGAACGACAGAAGACCGCAGTTGTGGAAAGAAAGGCCTCAATAATTTTTTTAAAAGTTTTGTTCAGGTTTAACAACTTTCCAAATGTTAGAAAGTGAAGAAATCTTCAGGTTGAATATAGAAGCGATATTTAAAAAATCTGTTTAGAGCCTAAAATTGCTGTAATTTGTCTGTAACTTGATTTTTAACTAAAGGTCTAAAATCTTAAGCTTATCATGTATAACACAAAACACACTGCCAAGCTCCAGCTGGGTCAGCAACCGCATTCAGGAACTGTGAGTTAATGCCAAAATCCCATAATATACTAACTGTACTGATCTCTAGTCATTTCCTCTAGGTTAAATAAATATTTTTCAAGTAGCTTCATAAAGCAAAATCTGACCCAAAGTTAGTCGGCCAGATTTCAGAACTGCACATAAGACGCCATACCTGTGATCTCTGCTGTGGCATGGACTTCCAGCAATGCCCACACATGTCACTGTGCCCACAGATCGTAGCTACTACATGATGTAATCGTGCTGCGCTTAGTGCAATCCTATCCACCACCCCGCTGTTGACAAGCTGTAAGCAACTCAAGCCCACAGAAGGAGTAAAGGAAAAAAAACGGAGAAAGAAGAGGAAAACGACAACCAGATGACAAAAAAATAAATGCCAGAGTTGTTTGTTTAAAGTGTGAGATTTAAAATCTGGATAACAAACTCGTGAACATCTTAAAAAAAAGACTTAAGGTTGATCTGGGATCTGCCCAGGATGTGTTTGCTTTGAATACAATATCAGATTCTTTTGTAGACCTGGTTAGTTTTAATGTGCTAAAAGAGTAAGAACAAAACAGGGAGGGGCACACAGGCTTTAGGGAGAAGAAGCAGAAAAAGAAACAGAGCAGAACGACTAGAGAGGATTTAAAGATAATGCCTCACACAAAGACACACACACACACAATTCTTAGACCTGGTGGTCTCCAGTGGGACTTTCGCTTAGGCACAGACAATGTGAGAGATCTGAGGACAAAAGTCCAAAGAACCGAACTACGAACAGGTAGAACGTAGGACGAGATAAAAAAATTTCTATATAATTATATATGAAAACTGTTTTATAATGACATCATGATGATCAACATTAACCCTACTATATGTAACTTATAAGCAGCGGTAAGAGTGGAGTTTACCTTAATTTATAGTCTGTTCTGCTGTAATAACATTTAACTCATTAGATAAGTCACAAGTACGAGCATGATTACTTTATCATGTAACGTGTAACTTCATCCATCTTTTTACACGCACACGCACACGACACACACACACACAAAGAAAGTTCAGGTTGTGCTTCCCTTCCCTTCAGACAAAATCTCCAAACAATAGACAGGCAGTGACTAAAGCCGTTTAACAGGCACCCTCACCATGCTGCTCACTGCTGGAGCTCAGTGCTTAAAAAGGCCCTCTAGCACTAGCACACACACACACACACACACACTCACACTTTCTTACAGAGGGTAAGATAGATAGGAAAAGAGAGGGAGGCTCTGCACAGTCTTAAGCCTGATTACCTAATACATAAAATGCTGAAGTGGAAATGCTTTCGTGTCCGACACTTTATGACCTCTTTTTAACAAGCATGTAATACAGCTGCTTCAACATCTTAAAATTCCCATCAGGGCTGTTTATCTTGGGTGAAAAAGGGGTGTTTGAACACCTGATTCCCATCCGAGTTTAGTTTGAATGCATACTGTTTTAATGGCACTAGTACTATATACTTTTTGGCAGTTTGTCACTGCTAGCTTCCTGTCTGGCCACAGAACTGAGACACTCATGCAATATTTCCACTCGTCCTCTCCCTCTATTTTAAAAGGGACTGTATCTAAAGCTTACCAAACACTGACCAAACACTGACAAAACAAGTAAAGTCAAGGCCAGAACGGTGACCGCATCCTTTGTCATGACCTGACAGCAAAAAAAAGGCACACACACCACTGACAGATGTAAGAAAAATGTCGGATTGCTAGAAAATAAGGAAAAGGTCATCCTTTTTCGAGCACTGCTTTTTTTTGGCATAAAAGACAGTTACAAGGACTTTGTTTCACAGGAAATGCATCTCCAGCTGTTGGACAAACAAAGAGACTGAGCTACTCTTTCTCATTATTATGCTCTGTATAAAGCTAAAGGATGAGTCTTCAGTGAATTTCCACACTTTACTTTTGCTTTCGCTGGAATGAGGGGTGGAAAAAAAATCAGGCATAAATAGTCTCACTCTTGGTGAATTATTCCTGCTGTCCTGAGAGCAGTTTAAATTATTATAAATGTCATCTCAGTACCTTGTAAATGACGCTTTATGTATGTACTAGATTTCAGAAAGTAAGTACTACACAATCATTAAAAAAAGTAGTATAGTTACCAGTTGCATGAATAAAATTTGGGTGTACTACATCCATCGTTTTAATACTGACAATATGGTAAGTGAGAAGTGGTAGCGTGGTGGTTAAGTCGTTGGATTGTGAATTAAAAGGTCAGGGTTTGCTTCCCAGCACCACCATTTACCATCGCTGGCCCCCTGAGAAAGGCTCATAACTTCCCAGAGATATATAACCAATAAATGTAAATCACTCTGGATAAGGATGTCTGCCAAATGCTGTAAATGTGATATAATGTGACAAATTACATACAATGTCATCAGTGCAAATCTGAAATTGGTTAATATTCAACTTGAAGCACAATTTAACCGGAAGGAACAATGTCTTTTTTTCCTTTCAGCTCTTAAAACTACTTAAAGCAAGTCGTCTCTCTGGCGGCCTTGTGCGATAGTCATAGGTACACCTTATTCATACTGCACAGGGGGCAGTAGGTCATCTGTACTGTATTTCACACACTGAGGCTTTAGACACGAAGCTTAGCTTTCGGATACTATATCTCATAGAAGTATGTGATTTTAAATGGGGTCTAAAAGAATGTAACAATAACATGCTACACTGTTATAATTGCTGCTTCATTGCCATAACTACTTATTGCTATTACTTAATATTCCTTTAACATTTTAGTTCGGTTAACAAACCTAGAAATGCTCCACATTGTAAGAAAGTCTGTATATCTGGTGTATATTTGTAATTGAATCAATATTTATTTATTTGTCTGTTACAAATATTTATGTTATACAAATCTTTAAGTTATACTAATCTAGTCTCCTATGATTGTAACTGCAACCCTTTTTTTACACACTGAGGAGATTGAGGTGAAGATTAATCATTCATCTTCTATACCCGCTTATTCCCAAACTTTGGGGTCACGGGGGGTCGCCGAAGCCCATTCCAGCACACACAGGGCGAAAGGCACCCGGACATGTCACTAGTCCATTACAGGGCCACAGGGCTCACACTTACCCCCATGGGCAATCCACCAATCAACCTAAGGCACATGTTTTTGGACTGTGGGAGGAAACCAGAGTACCCGAAGGCTACCACTTCTCACTTTTAGATCATGCAAACTCCACACAGAAAGACCCCATGCCCTGGATTCAAACCCAAGATCTTGTTGGGAGGCGACCGTGCTAACCACTACGCCACCGTGCCGCCCTTCATATATTCATTCGTTGTCTATTTTTACTTATTCTCTAAAACAGGGTCACAGGAATCTGCTGGGGCCTATCTGAGCCCACATGGGGCGAGAGGCAGAGGTACACCCTGAACAGGTTGCCAGTCTATTGCAGGGTCACACATAGACAAAGAGCTACACACACACTCCTATTCACTCCTACGAGCAATTTAGAGTCCCCAAATAATTCAATGTATGTGTTTTGGGGAGAACATGCAAACTCTGCGCAGAGAGTGCCCTTGCCTGGAAATCGAACCGGGGACCTTCTTGCTGTGAGGTAACCACCGCGCCAAACATTATGATATTATAAGCTTTAAGAAGAGACCCTGTCTCTAAATAAGAAATGAAAAAATATCAATCTCTCTGATTTACTAGAGGAATGAAATCAAATCTATAAGTGTTAATATTTTAGTCCATGGATAGAAATAAATATAGAATAAAAATACATTTCACTAAGCAAAGCATTTGGATCCTGTTTGACATATTTACATGGTAAAATTGATTATTGAATCAAATATTTCACTAGAAGTTTATGTAAGCATTGATCTTTTTGTACACTTTTTGGTCAAACATTTGTGAACATCACGACCATCACCAAAAGCTCACCTAAGTACACTATATTGCCAAAGGTTTATGGTCACCTGAGCATCACAAACACACCCGATTTCATATTCCAGATTTATTCCCATTTTGCTATTTTATTAAGCTGCACTTTTCCAGTAAGACTTTCTTAATTCTTTAGATATCTCTTTATTCAGCTCCAACAATATCAGTAAGATCAGACTCAGGTAAGGAGGGTCTGGGTTGCAGTCGGCATTCCACTTCATTCCAAAGGTGTTTAAAGGTGTTAAGATCAGGACTTTGTGCCAAACACTCTAATAATAAGACCGTATGTGATAATAAGAACAGGGATTTTGTGATCAGGGTTCCTGTAAAAAAAAAAAAATGATGCTACAAGATACAAAAAAATTCTAGACAACCGTGTGCTTCCAGTTTGGCAAGAAACTACAAATGGTCTGCTGGTCAGGTGACCACAAATGTTTGGACCACAAAATATTGTGCATGTTTTCCCCAAAGTAGAAGATATGGATGGGAAGAACCCCAATGAACAGAGATACCCCAACCTACAAACTAAACTGTTGGGGCTAAACGAATGGGCAGAAAGCAACAATCAGGCTACAGAAACTACTGAAAAGCATTTTCAAATGTGTGGAGGTTGTAACATGAAGAATAGGATGTTCAGCTAAATGTTCAAGAAATGTTATTTGCCTTTGATCCAACTTCTCTACTTTCTAGGTTAGCTAAAAGGTCCTGGCTTTTTCTGTGCAAAGTTTGCCTGTTCTCCCTGCTCTTCGTAGGTTTACTCTGGGTACTCAGGTTTCCTCCCCAGTCTAAAAACATGTACATTAGGTTGATTAGTGACTCTAAATTGCCCATAGGAGTGAGTGTAAGTGTGTGTGGTTGTTTGTCTATGTGTGCCCCTTTGATGGACTGGCAAACCTGTCCAAGGTTTTAGACCTGCCTTTCTCCTTCTATGTGAGCTGGGATAGGCTACAACAGACCGCCGTGACCCTGAGTTAGGGAATAAGCAGCTATAGAAGATGAATAAATGAATGAACGAATGAATACTTTTTGCTGGTCCAAAGATATCAAGATAAAAGAAAATATTGACAGCAGACCTTAAATAGTACTGAGATCCACTGGGTTCTTTATTCGTTCTTTGCCCTGGGCTTCTTTAATTTTGTAAAATGAGGGTCGGGGTATTATAATGAATGGGACGCAGGGATGTTCAATAAAATCACTTCACTTTGTGAAGTTTATATTTAACAGCTTGATGATGATACCTGCCCAACTAACACTTGAATATGAATCAGTATGAATCAAACCAAGTGATATTTTCTGTTCCACATAGAAGAATATGTAAAAAAAAAAAACATTTACCTGTGTCATGTTCGATTCTAGCGGGGTTTGATCAGCTTTTGTTTATATTACATTACAGATACCATCCAAAAAAAAAAAAAAAACAATCGCGTGCATGACGTCATTGCTCCGCATCCTCAAGCGGCCGCTTTATCAATAATGACCCGCTTCCGGTTGTCCCACGTTAGTGCGCGTGTGTATAGATCGTTAGTATAAAACAATAAAGGGAGTAAAGGAAGATATTAATCGTAGCCCCTGTCTACTGACTGATCGAGGAGCTGTCACAGGTATATCAGAATTAATAAGGGCCATAACGATACTCACGTAGTGTTTCGATGGATGCCTTCTTTTCTCCACGTCCACCACTTTTACATCCAATACGGTCCGGAGCTGCATTGTTTAGCCCGTGTGTACTAAAGAAAAATAGGGGGGGAAAAGGCAAGGAAGAAATCCCTGGATGTAACGAGCTAAAGTGTGTGATCGAGTGAGGGATAGAGCGCGGGACAGTCACGGAAAGGTTTGCTCGAATAAAGCCGCTGTTCTTTCGCTCATGAAAGCGCTCGTGTGTTTCCTCTCAAACCGTCCGCTTTTTTTCCTGCGCAGTGACGTAACAGCAGAAATAGCGAGCGCTTTAACTTATTTATCACCGTCTCTGGTTAAATAATAAATCACGGAATCCATTTAATCTAACAGCGGAATCGGGTTTTCTTCCGTTTAAAATCGACGAGATCTCAACTGACACGTCCCTCTGCGTGCTCCGAACCGAAATACTATTTACGTCCACGCGAGAAGTACACAATATCTACGGATATAATCAAATAATGGAGGACTTAAATACGGTGTCCGATTCGTTGTGATAACAACAATGGCCTGGCTATAAATGTGGTTAAATAAGAGAGGGCTGGCAACCAGAAGCCCACGGCTTCTCCTTTAAATGTGAGCGCGCGATCCCGTTGGTTTTAAGAGCTGTTTGAATCGTAGAATTATCAGGAGCCGATTCAATGAGTCGGCTCATCCTCTCGAGACGCAAGTCTTCGGTCGAAGCATGTATTAATAAACCAATAATATGTTTAAATCTAAATCGGTTTAATAAAACGCCACATAAAATTATATGTCTATTCGGAATTAGGCTTCGATATGATCGACCTTTGGTCGTAAAATGTGCGTTGCGTTAAAACTTTTATTCTAAGCAAAGTTTTGAGATATTTAACGATAGAGGGGGGGGGGTTAAACGTATCCTCCGTCGTTGCCGAATCGATTGACGATCGAACTTGACCGAATCAATTTGGCCGTCCGAAGCTTTGAGCTTGATTCTTCGAATCATTGAAACGAATCCTTTCCTGAATCGAAACTCAGTTTCACATGTAGGCCTGTGTATGCCATGGGCCGAGCTGACAGCGTGCAACTGGATATTTGTAGACGAGCAATAAGAAATAATGTTATGGGGGGTTAAAACTCATCCCATGATGGCACCACAAGTCCATGCAGCTTGAGTCTTTTTCAATAAACATTTCTGCTACATATTTTGCTTATACTGAATAGAATTCTGATACTATTGATCATTTTTACACCAGCGGTCCACTGCCAATAGGACGGCAGCCCAGGAAAACTGCATGGATACAGATTTTCTCATGGGCAGCAGGCTATTGATTCGATTATGGCGTCCCCCGGTGGACATATATCGCCCAAACACTCTAAATTTACATAGTATATCAATTTAATTCACAATGTATCGATAATCCTTACAATTATTATAATTCACACTGTATCGATAATTGTTACAAATATTTTAATTCACAAGGTATCGATGATTGGGCGGCATGTTGACGAAATGGTTAGCACGGTCGCCTCACAACAAGAAGTCCTGGGTTCGAATCCCAGGCATGGAGTCTTTCTGTCCGGAGTTTGCATGTTCTCTCTGCACTTGAGTGGGTTGCCTCTAGGTACCCCTGCCTTTAGCCCTATTTGTGCTGGGATAGACTCCGGAAAACCCTGACCCCGAGCCAGGGAATAAGCAGGTATAGAAGATGAATGAATGATTTTAAAAGCTTAGTTTATTTATTGTTTTCTTATTAAAATAAAATACACATTTTCAAATATAAGCACTTTTTTCGTTGCTATATTTATAGGACAGCCAGAGATAGAAAGGGGGAAATAGAGAGAGGGAGGAGGGTGGGACCGAAGGAGACCTGAGCCGAAATCGAACCTAGGTCGATTCTCAAAATGTTAAATGATCGCGACTGCGCATTTGCTGCTCGGGGCCGTGGTGCACTGGGATATAAGAGGATGGCACACACATGCCAAATATACATTGTATAAAAATACATATAAAAATATTATAAGTCACTGGAACTGCATGATTCAATTTAATGAATTAAAAAGCATAATTTGCACATGATTCGGCAGCATCCTTTATAGTAGGATTTAGAAAAGCAATGAATAAAAACAACAAAGAATTTGATTTCCATTTGTGAATTGTGCATATTTTTAAAATTTCTAGGGAATTTTGGAGGAATTTCCCCAGCAAAGCTTTGGAGGAGGGGGTGCCGATTCAGCCACGCACTTCAGGAAACTCTGGATGTAAACATTCTTTGTTAAAATAATCTAAATATTAGGGACGTATTGGTTTCTTGAAATATTTTTTTTTACCCCGATACTACACAGCAGTATAATAGTCATTTAAGGTACTGATGATGTTACTGTTGCACTCTAAGAACTTGAGCGCCACATCCAGGGCTTCTCTGCTCAGGCTACGACTGTAACGCTGTCTTACACTGGACAGGATGTGCAGCACATGACAACCATTTTCAGCATCTAAAACCAGACAATGAGATCTTCATTTTAAACAAAGGTGTCTTGAAAACAATTTTTTTCTATCTCATTTATAAATATAGTGTTTTTTTAATGCATGTTCTGTTTGTCATAATTTGTTTAGTCAATAATTTATCTTAAATTCAGATCTTATAAATACAGTAAAGCGCCACGGTGGCATATTGGTTAGCGCAGAAAAAGACCTTTTTTTTATCCGGTGTAATGTAACTTTATGTATATAATGTTTGCATGAACTTTTTACTGAACTGGTTATTATAACTCTATATTATAATCACCAGCTTCTGACCATAGTTCCGAAGTATTCTAAAGTATAAACTGTTTAATTTATAATTCTTGATGCCAGGCAAGTAAATTCCCAAATAAATAATACAAACCCTAACTATAGCCACACCTCCAATAAACACAAGGATGAAGATAAGGGCATTTGGCAGATGCTCTTATCCATCTTTATTGAGTTGTTGGATCGGAAGCCACTGCCAAGGAAGACCAGAAAGATCTGGGTTCAAGCCCCATCACTGCCAGGTCTGCCACCGTTTGGTCACTAAACAAGACCCTTAAGCCCTCCTGTGTCATAGCTGACTCTGTGCTCTGACCCCAGCTTACTAAGAGAGAATATGCAAAAAAAGAATTTAACTATGCTGTAAAAAGGTATATGTGACAAATAAAGACATTTCCATTTAACTTACATTTACATCCAGAGCAACGTACATTTATCTCTTTACATAACTGAGCAATTAGGGTTTAAGAGCCTTACTCAGGGACCGAGCAGTTCTGGGAAGCAAACACTGATCTTCTGATTCGTCCAACCCTTTGAGCATTGCGCTACCACACTAGCTTAGGGCTTTTTAACAATAGTTTGTTTGCCATTTGAGAGATCCCAGTTTTTTTTTTGCCTTTTGGTAACATTACAAACAAGCAAATGAAAAAAAAGACGAGCTGCAATCATGCCAACATGGAGAAGAATCTCAATGGAATTTTTCCAACATGCTGTCCTAAGAGCAACTGTAGACCATACCTAAAAATAGTGTATAAAAAATAAGTTTCTTGTGTATAAAAAATGGAGGCGGACCAGCTGCTTGTGTTAATTCTACACTGTGTAAAAAAAAACCTACAGGCAGAATTGCAACCTACATTTCTCGCTTTTGCTATCCTCCCGGATGATGTCACAAATGACTGCCAGCAGATCTTTGTCGTGTTCGGTTACCTGCAGAGCAAAAGGAATTACATACAGTTCTGTTAATTTTTAAATTACTCCAACACATGGAGAAATGAATAACTTAATCTACACAGTGAGAGAATCCAATGTTTATATATGTGTGTGTGTGTGTTTGTGTGTGTCCTTGCCTACATTATACACCTCATCCTGAGACAAGACTTTGCGAAATATCTCTCCCTCCACCTGCAAAATCTTTAGGGTCTCTTTCAAGAGGTTTCTGATCTGAGTAGGAATCATTGACCGGACAGAATCAAGCACCTAAAAACACAAGCGCACATGTAATGTAAACCAATGAACTGAAAAAAGAAGTAAACCATAATATTACCAGCAAATTTAAATGCAAAAAAGCAGAATGAGAGTTTTGCTAAATTCAAACTATTTAAAAACTATTTCAAACTGCTATGCAATTTATTTCACACATTTAAAAAAATACATAGGTTGGAAGGCAGGGGAACATTCTGGACAGGTTGCCAGTCCATCCCAGGGCTATACATGGACGTACACCACCCACATTCCTATGGGTAAGTTAGAATCACCAATCAACCTAATGTACATGTTATATATTTTATATATACATGACACCAACAGCAGTATTTAGAACTGCGTGACTATGTATTTTGATATTTAAAATCACTAAATATCATTTAAAAAATATTACACCATATATATATATATATATATATATATATGGTGTATAATTTTACATTTTTCTTCTTTTAACGGTCAGTATGATACCTATTTTGCCGTGTATTGTGTAAATATGGATATCATGGTATGGGTCAGTTATAAGAGATATGTATACAGTCACAAAATTTAAATTCAGCATCAAGATCTGCAGTGGAAATAAGAAAATATTCTTACTTTTTCATTAGAAATAGCCCATTTTACCCATTACCATGCCCAGATTATACCTAGAACAATGTATTTGCAATTAATTATGCATATATATATATACTATTGTTATTTATTATAAAAATATATAACTGCAATGGACTGGTGACCTGACCAGGGTGTACTCCTGCTCTCCACCCTATGCATGCTAGATAAGACACCAGCAGATCCCTGTAAAAAAGATGAATAAATAATAAGAAGTAGCAGCTCTGTATAATGTTTATTCAATTGCACATTTTAATAGACAAAAGAACAAAAAAAAGGATTTTTGGCATTTTTACTGACCAATTAATTTTATTTGCTAAATATAAAGAAATCTAAGGATAAATAATATTGTAATATTTCCAAAGCAGTTGGGACAGAGGCATTGTAACGCCTTTTCTTTAATTATCATTATCTTTTCTTTCTCCTTTTGTCAGTTAAATAAATATGTGCGAAAAATAGTTTCTGTAGTTGTGGTTTTATATTTATGATTAAAATAGATAAGGACTTTGGCTGCTTTACCGGTTCCTTTGACGTGCTTGGAACAGGCGGGACCAGCGGGTGTAAAAGGTACTCGACATCATAAGGTCGAAATCTGATCACCTCCTTTTCTTTTAGGAATTCCTTTAAGATGCAAACTGACTGACCCAGACAAGTCTGAAAACCTGGGAGTCTTCATTGATTATAAAAAAAAACAACAACAAAAGATCTACCTAACACAATAATTATGTAACGAACATCCTAGCCAACATCTTAGAATTTTACATAATAGTTAATAGTCTAATTTTACAATCACTAAGTACAGCAAGTACAAATGACGTTTCGTCAATTTCTGGTAGCTCTTTAGTTTTTGGAAGAATTAAAAAATTATTGAAAGTAGCCAAATTTAAAGGACATGATTTTGAGTGTAGAATATAAAGAAGACAAAAACTCAATCAAACACCAATAACAATCGTATAAGATAAACAACCACCCACCCCTACAAATATTCGGTTCTAACTAACCATCCTATTCCATAAAACAGCGATTTTAACATAGTGTCTGATAAGATTCATAGAGGCGTAATTAAATTAAATAATCTGATTCTAATGACAGGGTTTCAGTCACAACAGCGCATGTTCAGAGGTCTTATATAGTCAAAGCCTCTAAATATTAGGGCTAATCAATGCATGTAAAAACACACAAACAAATGAACCCTTATTATAATATCTAACAATCACTATTTATACTGACTTACTCTGTGGAGTTTGCACTCAGCTCACTGGATGGGATACTGAATGGTTTGACATAGTAGTCTCTGTAGAGCTGAGGCTTCTCCAACATCCAAGAGATCTGCACACTCATCACAGGATCATTTACTTTATCTGGATACACAAAGAAACACACAGATAAACTGAGGATGCATTGATACTGGTATTGGGTTCGGCCAAATATCGAGCACATGTTCATGTAAAAACAATTCAGGGTGTCAACAGACACCATATGCAATAACTACATATAGATTTATTGTTTTGTATGTTTGGGGATGGTTTCTGATCACCATAGCTGTAAAGATTATTCAAGTTCGATTCCAGGGCAAGGGGTCTTTCTGAGAGTTTGCAGGTTCTCTCCGCGCTTGTGTGCGTTTACTCCAGGTACTTGGTTTTCTCCCACAGCTCCAAAACATGTACGTTATGTTGACTGGTGATTCTAAATTGCACATGCCAGTGAGTGTGTGTGTGTGTGTGTGTGTGTGTCCAGTATGTACCCCTTTCGCCCTATGTGTGAATGATTAAACATCAGTCACCTGACACATAATTTAATAATAAAAAAATAAAAAAATAAATTTAATAAAAAAAGGTACCATTCTGCTCTCAAATTGTATTTATAATTGCTTTTTAAATTGTTTGTAGTTGTTACAGACTGTTACTGTTTGCTCTTTCAATCTTTTTTTGGTTGTACTATGATTGCGTTACTATCCTATCAGTATTGAGAAGCTCAACAATCAATTTTGAAGCACTTTTGTATTTTTGCTAAATGCTGTAAATGTAAATGTAAACATTATACAACAAGCCTAAAAAATGTACAGATGCACACGCCATCAAAAAACTGCTGAGAATTGACTGAATTGACCACAGGATTAGTCTACTACAGCCAAAGCTTCAGGCTGATGTTGGAAGGTCTGGATTCCATGTGGCTTTTTTCTTGCATCTGACTGACACTTGCAGCCAATTACAGCCCTTTTCTTTGATGCAGAATGTATCAGCATGATGCAACTTCTTAATTTTTATGTGTAATGATACGCCCTAAAAGCATCTCAAGATTATCATTAAGATCTCCGGGACCTGTATATGGATTGTAGCATACACCAAAATCAGCATGACTCAATTGTGTGTCTGCAGGTTTGCTTACAAAACAAGGAGGCCATGATCTCTCTCTGCTCACGCGAGGTTTTGAGGATACCACGTACTCGCAGCAGATCCCCGATTTCCAGCACTAAGCTGTTTGTCTCTGCTTCCTGGAGCTTCTTCATTTGCTCCTCTATGTTAAAGCCAGCTCCAGCAGGAGCTCTGGCTGCAATGAAAATTATATTTATGGGTACTGATGTAAACGCAGTGAATTATAAACGAAATCCAATGACAGAGGAAATCTTTACCGTTTGACGATTCACTATGGTTTTGCCATTGCTCATCCTTCCAGCACAGGCAGCTGATGACTCCAGTACTGTCATCCACTAAACATAGAAAATAACCCTCAACCTACAGTCCAACAGAAAACACTTACAGGATAGATCCCAAAAAACTTTACCTCCAAAGCAATAAAAGTCCTCTCTCTCCCTTTTATACACAACAGTACCCAGTATATCCACCTGGTACAATGGATGATTTTTATACAAGTAGATTCCTGTGGATAGTCCAAGATATATCAAACTGTCTAATCAACCGATATCACTGCTGTTGGTTTTTTAGATTATCTCATGCTTTAAACCTGGAACTTGTCGTGACTCTTTCATCTGCAGGATGTCTTTAACATAAAGTTTAACATGCGTGGAAAACAGAGGGTCCAGTCCCCAGAGCAGCGAAGGAGGTTCATCTTCAGCACCCCCCTGATCACTTTCCATAGCACATGGATCCTAAAACAAATAAAAGAGATAAAAACAAAGACAAAAGACATGCATGTATGTATATACAGGATTACAAAATGTTGTTATTATTATTTTACTTAGAAGTGGTGGTGCAATGGTTACGGTGTTGGAGTGCTAATTGGAGTTCGATTCCCAGTATGAGCAAGCTTCCACCATTGGGCCCATAGTAAGAGCCCCCAAATGCTAGACGATATAAATGTTAGACGCTCTGGATAAAGAGTAAATGTTTTAACTAATATTATTTAAATGAACGCAGACATTTCACCTTTATAGATCAGCAAACGAAATAAATACTGTAAACAATTAAAAAACCAATACTGGCTATTAGATTAAGTATATCTTTTTGAAATAAAGTTTTTGTTTAGCTAGCATCTTTGTTCTATGTCTATCAGTGGTGGAAAGCAACGAATTACATTTACTGGTGTTACTGTAATTGCAATTTTTATGTTCTTCTACTTTTTGAAATAGCTTTTTAAATGTGTAATTTTGTTTTTACAAACAGGTTGATTGGTGACTCTAAATTGCCCATAGGAGTGAGTGTGAATGTGTGGTTGTTTGTCTATGTGTGGCCCTGCGATGGATTAGCGACCTGTCCAGGGTACCGTACTCCTGCCTCTTGCCCTATGTGCGAACAAACATAGTGCCGTTTACTCACAGGAAAAAAAAAGATAAGAGATGAACAAGACAAGTCTTAAATGATAAGGACTCAGCTGAAGGTGAAACCCTGTGGAATTCTGTAATGAATCCTTGGCCATATTTACAAGAGCACTTTATCATACAGTTTAAACTGTGTTTGACCAGGATGACAGAACTGCAGCTTACAAATTGCAATATGAAACCTGTGCAAGGACCCAAGGATTCCGCGCCGCCAGTTTATGTTCAGTGGTCTACAACCCTCCGACTGAACCCCTGCTGTCAAAAAAAAAAGTTAGAATATTTTATCACTCTTTTCATCTCTGATGTTTACACACTAAAGAGACCAGTGAAAACAGACTGTATGTTTATTTATTTATTCATTTGTTTATTCATCCATCGTCTACATTTACAGCATTTAGCAGACGCTCTTATCCAGAGCGACGTACAAAAGTGCT
>JAOTQW010000020.1:2537793-2548564 GCA_026260075.1 Sisor rabdophorus
ATATATTAATATGCAAGGCATACCAGCGACCATTGTCTCACTCCACAGCTGCTTGTTTGCAGTATATGAAAGCTGTGCTAAAGTGATTGCGGTTTTGAACTGCTAAGGTAAGAGGTGTTATTTTTACACTAGCAGTCATGCAACTGCAAAATCTGCTTTGAAAGCTAATAAGAGAACCAGAATAAAGATCACTAACCTTTTTTTAGTTGAGCCTAATGTAAATTAACAAGACCCAAGCAGACCCAAGCCACTATTACCACCATCTTACTTATAGTGTAGAAGATATAATTCAGCATTTTTAATTATATGAAATCCTTTATACTAGGAAACATCGCGGGTTGCATAATCTAGCTATTGCACATGTGTCATGCATTTTATTTCGTTTTTAATTGTTTGTGTTCAACGCAGGTTTTCTCTTATCTTACAGCAAATTTAAGATATACCAAATATAACGGTCCTTTCTAGAACAAAGCCGTCGCTGAAAGTGTTTTAGGTATCTATATCTATATTACACATGTCCATGTGGCTCACTATAGACAAGAAAAACAAGTCCTGCTCTGGTTCTTAGGTTGTGATTTTGATTTCCTGTTATTCGTATGATAATCATTTTACTCATCCACTAGTTTACGCATATATTTACTATTTTAAAGTGTTTATTTGGTTTGATTTTGCTGTATCATTTATAGTCGTAATTCAAATACAGCATTTAAATCTAGTCATAATATACTAATATACTTAAAGATGCTATTTAGGACAATTCTAAAATTTTAGGCCCAAGCATTTTAAAGGCCTCTGTGAGATGTTTTAATACTTTTTTTAACGGTATTAGAAGTAATGTAAAATTGTTATGTGGCGCCTCTGCAAGCAGGTGTGAAAGTAACACAACTGCCTAAAGTGTAAAACAGAGCTGCAAATGAGAAACCCGTGAGGATTTATGCATCAAGTTAAGATCATTTAATGTATTTACGCTAAATGATTATCTTTTGGGGAATGTGGGGGGGTGGGTGTCACAAGCATAAGAAGAACATGATAAGTCAATATTCAATCAATGATAAGTCAATATTCATTAATTCATTCATTGAGCTATGAGTCAATATACGTTTTGCATATGAGTATGAGTAAGAATGAGTAATAAAAATAGTGTATTTTATTTATTCATTCATTCAACTTCCAGGGCAAATAGGGCTAGAGGCAGGGGTATACCCTGGACAGATCTCCAGTCCATCCCAGGGCCACACATACACAAACAACCACACACACATTCACTCCTATTTGAAATCGCCAAGCAACCTAATGTACATGTTTTTGGACTGTGGGAGTAAATGTGGGTTACCCAGAGGAAACCCACATAACCACAGGGAGAACATGCAAACTCTGCACAGAAAGACCCGGGAATCGAACCCACGACCTTCTTGCTGTGCGGCAAACGTGCCAACCACAAATCATCACCCTACCACCCCACAAGCGTATTTGGTTCTGTTTCTATAGAGTTAAATATTAAATGTATTAGATCAGATACTGTTTTTCAGTGCAGGTTATAAAATGTTGTTTTTTAATTTATTCTTTTTTAATTGAACAAATAAATAAACACACACATACAATAATTTTTAACTTCAAGTTTTTAATGGAGCTTTTTTTCCATGTGACATGCGTCATCAGGAATTAACAGTGAATCATATTTTACAGTATGCCTCATTTTCTTTTTTTATGACAATGCTGACTACAAATACCAAATGTGTTGTTTAATCAGAACAGGGGTTCGATTTCAGATCACTGAAGAAGAAGATGAGGTTTAAATGAAGTCTAATAATGAAATATTACAAAAATCTCAATATATAAGATATAGATTGGATATATAGAGAAAGATACATTATGAAGCGTATATAGAGTTGTAGAATGTTTTTTTCTTTAAAACTGGCTGGTGGTCTACGGTGAATGTTCTTTGGGTTTTTTTTTTAATTGTATCTTGTTCAACAATAGGTTCTGCTTATTTGACACATCCTTTATCAGCATCATGCATGCATGCACAAGGAGACTAGAAACAATTGTTCCTTTGGCTTATTAAATCCCAGAAGAGTTACAGCGAACTAAGTTTTAGGCTACACATATAAAATCGAACTATAATTATTTTCATATTAATATTCAACATTGCGTTTTCTTTATGCGTAAATATTTGGCAACTCGCATTTGTACTATAGTAACCAAGCTGGAATTTACAGAACGTACAATAAGCCGAAGCAATCTTGATCAGTCAATCGGTTACTGAGGTGAAGATGTTGTGGTGACAACATTGCAGAAATAATCTGCCATATTTACTCGAACCCAACTTAAAAGCTAGATACAACATTTGACTATGTGGCTAAAGGAAAAATTTTAATATTAAACAATGGCTTGGCTTAAAAGGTAAAATAAAAATTCTGAATTTCTGAAATTCTGATTATTTTAAACAAGTAAATTTTGTGTCTAATATGTATCACATCTTACAGATCTTGGTTAGTAGTACAAAATGATTCAATTATTAAATATCAAGTATTCTTTGGGAAAAATATGTCATTTTTATAGCAATGCCTGCTACTCTATATCTTTAGTCGTATTAACCTTTCCCATTGCTGATTTTGATCCAAATTCATACCGTCAAGTCATCTGACCTTGCACGGCTGCTAGCCTTACTAAGGCTACTAAGGGGTCTGTTGTCCTCGATCGTCTCACAGGCTTCTACATCTTTTCCCTCAGGCATCTCATCTTCCTCCCCCGGAGCAATGCCAGCAGCTTCTATGGGTCCCACCATGGTAGTCTGGACATAAGAGGGCAATGTCTCATCATACATCTTTGTCATGTCTTCCTTTGGTACTGATGCTTCGTCTGTTTTTTCTCTGAACAGTTTAAAGGATTTAGCTGCACACCCAGTGTCCATGCCAGCCACCTCAGACAGGGGAAAGAAGTGTGTTTTGTTTTCCTCCAGTAATTTGTAGCCCTTACCTTTCTGAATAGCTGACGATGCTATGGAAGGCTTTTCACCTGCACTACATCCCTCAATTTGAGGCTTAGATGGTTTGAAAAATGCAAAGTGAATCTTCTTGAGACCAAGGTGGCAGAGCTCTACAAAGTTGAGGAAGAGTGAGACGCAGGCCACAGCTAACATAAAAATAATGAAGACAGTCTTTTCGGTAGGCCTGGACACAAAGCAGTCAACTGTGTTGGGACAAGGCCAGCGACTGCACTTATACAAAGGCAGAATACAAAAGCCGTAAAGGAAGTACTGGCCCACGACAAACCCTACCTCAAAAAGGGTCTTGAAGATAATGTGGCAGATGTAGGTTCGGAGCAGTGTACCCTCCAAGCGGAACTTTTTGTTGCCTTTGGTGCTAGGCTCTACTCTCGCTGTACGAACGCTGCCCTGGTCAGGGGCAACTGAAAGCCCTTCCTCGCTTGTCTCCTGTTGTTTGATCATCTCTGCTTCTTCACGTTCCTTACGTTTCTCCTCCATATGAACATGATGCACAGCATGGCCCACATATACTAGCGATGGCGTCGAGACAAAGATGATCTGCAGAACCCATAGGCGTATGTGTGAAATAGGAAAGGCCTCATCATAACAGACATTCTCACAACCAGGCTGCTGCGTGTTGCAAACATAATCCGACTGCTCGTCGCCCCATACAAACTCTGCTGCGGTACCGAGAATCAAGATGCGAAAGATGAAGAGCACGGTCAGCCACACCCTTCCAATTACCGTCGAGTGCTCATTGACTTCCTCAAGGATGTTGCCCAAGAAACTCCAGTCACCCATGTTCTTCAGTCAACACTATAAACAAAGAGTAAAAGCGAGTCAATGAAGTGAGTCAATTAGATCTAATATATCAAGTTACCCTAAATATCTAGCACTGCATCAAACCCACACACAGTGTTGGCTTGTTTTGAGCAAAGCAACTGGTAACAAAGGTTATTCTACAATTTGTGCCATATATCCAGGCTATCTAAAACGAATCCCTAACTCCAGATATTTTGCGGCCAACACTCAAAAGCATAAAAATAAATACAAATCTAAAAATGTATCAGAAATATTTCCCAACCAAACTATTTTAAACCAAGGCAATATTTGTAAAACCTGGGTATAAAATGGGCAACTTGCCACTGTAAGAGCTTCAGCGTAGTTGTGTTCCCCTTCTTTTGGCACTGTGTGGTATGAAGCGAACCACCTAAGGCCCTCTCTACTTGTCGCACCAGTGAGCAGAAGTGAATGAATACAGTCTGATGGTTGGTTTTTACTTTGCTTCGATATTTAAGCTGGGAGCCAGACAGGCTTTATTCAGAGACGACAAATGATGACACATACAACAATAGAACCCACAAACACATATTTAAGGATAGCAAAGCTAGGGTTTTTTTGTTAACCTACACACTTACCCCTTTAACCTCTTTAAACTTACCAAATTTGCATATTAGCATATAACTTTACAGGTTATGACAATTATTTAAGACATAACATTCCTTTACTCTGTGTTGAGTACAATTAAAGAATGTGAATGATTTTTTTTTCCGTTTATTTTTTTTTTGCCTACCATAGCCATAAAATTTGTGTTGGCAATGTCACTAGACATGCGGATTTTCTTATTTCTGATAAATCTGGATTTAACTAATGGATATTGGGAGTCTTTAACATTCTAGAAAATAGTTTTTATCTCAGTTCTCACAAATACTAATATAGTACAATATAAAACTTTCTTTTTTAAAACACAGATACAATTTTGTCAAAAATAGCTTAATCGATATCGACTTCTAACACATTCCTTTAAACGTAACGGTGCTAGAGGTTGGTTTAGGAGGTGCTCGTGGCTTAAACTCACAGAGGAGCACTGAATAGATGCAGGGATTTTACATAAAAGCGTGATGTCATGATGAAACACACCAAATCCATTGAGCACATGCACTGAGGCATGACTCCAGACTGTGCCAATGGAGCAGATCTCAGGCTATAGCTAAACACAAAGCTAAACACAAAAGCAAGCCTGAAACAAAAGTTATCTTCTTGTCTGTCTCTATGTGTTGCCTGCTTCACATAGTCCAACATTTTATTTTATATCACAATCAATACAATGTAGACGTTTGTGTTATTACGTATTATATTGGCTACATATCTCTAACCCACCAAACTCTTTAAAAAAAAAACAAGATTTGCAATAAAACCTTTACACACACTTTAAAACTAAAATCAGGGGTGGGCGGTGCATTAATCGGTGCTGGTTAAGACTCCAAATCTCTACACTACAACCACAACTGTACCCCGTATATCATCTAGAGCAGTTCGGAATCAATATTTATCTAATAACATAACAAAGAGACAAGCTAGTTATCTTCAGAGGTAACCGAGCTCGCCTCATAATGTCTAAAAATTTCAATATAACCGTACAGATGCATTTTGACAACCAAAGTGGGCTAAAACAGGTTTTACTTTGATCAACCAATCAGAGGACGAGAAAATGCTCTTGCTATTGCACGCCAGCTAACTGGCAGAAAGACTGTTTAGAAATTGTAATTGGTTAAAGAAAAGGCCATTGCTTATATAGTTAAAGTTACATGAGCGGCACTACTGATTCAGAAGGCTTTGTGTATATTAAATTAACATGGCTGCACATAAAAAAGTAAAATCTGATTGAACAAAAAAAATCTAACCTCCACATACACAAACTGGAAGCAGTGCAGCTAAGAGAAACTGTACGAATTACAGTTAATACAATTTAATAGTACAGATATTAGAATTCATTCATTCATTCATCCTCTGTACCAGATTATTCCCTAACACAGGGTCATAGGGGTCTGTGGGAGCCTATCCCAGCGCACATAGGACGAGAGTCAGGGGTAAAACCTGGACAGGTTAGCAGTCCATCGCAGGGCCACACACACTCACAGATGGTCACGTTTGGGGACATCACAAGCCACACATTCAATTTTCATCTGCTGTAAATACAACTTTATGTATGCTATGTATAAATCGTTATTGTTTTATTTTATCACCGGCTTCTGTTTATTTGAAGTAAACTGAGGTGCAGAACAATTACAGCATGTTATATACAAACTTAATCACACCATGGTGGAATTATTTTGGTATAATTATGTCGAATCTTTCTCTTGTACTCTTACAGAAAATTATTTTACAGTGTATGAACATTAAAAATCCATAATTTCACAGTTCGCTTGTAAAAACATTGGACTTCGTTTGATTTTCAGTCATTAGAAAGATAAATTCTCCAAGCCAAATTTTGGTGATTATGACACCCTGCTGTAAACCATTTGTGAGTGTACCAAAGGCTCGATTACCTCCGACGTATTAAACAGAATATAATCAAACCTCTGAGTATTGATATGCCTTGATATTTAATATGACCTCTGGCTGTATGCCATAGCCTGACTAGCAAAAAGAACCTACATTATTATGAATGTTGTAAAATGGAGACAAAATGGGGTGGGACGTGGTAATCAACTGTTCCCACCAATCTAACAGGAAGTCAACTCAGGCCTTCCGCTGTTGATTATGGGCTTGGGGGGGGGGGGGGTACATAGGGGAAGAATGGCCACAGGCAACACAATGGCAAAAAGGAAAGACCATACACTGGAGACAATTTACATGCGGGGAATAGGTGGAACAGAAATTTAAGAAAGAATATCAAATTGGTAATAGTATTTCTTTCCTTCTAACACAGTAAAAGACTGGCTCCATCTTCAGCTCTCAGGTCATTTCTGAATTCTCTTTAGGCCAGGATGCTGTGAATGATGAGAAACAGACTTCTGTATGACAGCAGATTATCACACACTAGGGTTTTACAGTGCCAAGAAGCTCGTTAAAAATAGGTGGTTTATTTCACACCCCTCTTCACTACCACACTGGGAAAAATCAACACATAAGCATTTAAAACCATCCCTCCCATATGCTCCTTCTTACCATGTTTGGCCAGCAACCTTCACACCTTACTGTGCCATTAAAGTCAATGTTTCAAATGTACCAAAAAAAATAAATAAATTGGGTCGGATTTTACAGGCAAGGGATCTTCCTGTGTGGAGTTTCCATGGTCTCTGGGTTTTCTTCGGGTTACCACAGTCCAAAAAGTTGGAGTGTGTGTGTGGTTGTTTGTCTATGGTGGCCCTGGCCACCTTTCTGGCCCCATGTGAACTGGGATAGGCTCCAGCAGACCTGTGACCTGTGAAGTAAGGGAATAAGCAGGTATAGAAGATAAATGAATAAATAAATTGTTGACATTTCTTACATTGAAAACAGAGTTCAGGTGATTTTAGGGAAATGTTGGCGTGTTAATTAGAGGTTTCAGCAAAACCCTTTTTTAATAAACACACTTTCATCAAAAGGTTCTGACCAAAGATTAGGCTTTAGATAAAGCACATTTTTTTAATTGCTACAGAAAAAAAACAAAGGATGAGAAGAAGAAATTCAAACATGTCAGTATAGTTAACAGGTGCCTGCAGCAGCCCTACTGAAAGGTCAGGTAAGTTCAGTGGAGGTCAAAGGGTTTGTGATAATCTGACTGTTAGTGCACAATAAAGAGAGGCTTAAAAAAAACAATCTGTTTTATTTTTTTTTCTTATGTAACACAACCGCAGTGCACCATTTTTCTATTCCGTGTTCCAGGGATTATAATTTAACTGTGATCTTGTGCTACCATCTGCTGGTATGTCTGGAAACCTTTCGATACTTCCTCAGACTACTTATTAACGTTGTAGCATTCCAGTATCTGAGCAAAGTCTGCTTTGGATGTATGTCTGACTCACTATTGTTCACACATTTACCGACAGGGCTACTAAATGAAGGAGAAGGCATTTTATCACTGTTCACATGACCAGCACTGGAAAAGCATGATAAACAAGGTGTCTAGACCAGGTGTCGATGACAAGTAGAAGTGCTGTGGTCACACTTCAGCCCTTGTACCCAAAATAGTGGGTAAAAGGAAAACATACACTATAGTGCCAAAGGTTTCTGGTCACCTAACCATCAGATCCATATGTGGTTCCTATATGGACTGTTGTTACAAATATTTATTTTTACAGTATTCCTTCGCTGGAACTAAGAGACTCCAATACTGTCTCAACATTAAAATGGCTTTAAGCCCCCGAGCTCCAAAACACTCAGCTGTTCAGCTCAAGGTCCTGATCTTAACACCACTGAAAACCTTTGGGATGAACTGGAATGGCGACTGCACCCCAGACCTTCGTACCGGACATTAGTGTCTGATCTCACTGATACTGTTGGAGCTGAATGAAGAGATATCTTACAGTCAAGCTTCACATTGGAGTGAAAAGTCTTACCAGAAGAGCAGAGTGTCATCGAATAGCAAAATTAGAATAAGGCTGGAATAAGAGATGTGACATCACATCATCATTTGTGATGCTCAGGTGACCACAAATATTTTGACAATATGATGGAACTATTAGGGAGGTCTAGTGGTTAGCACGGTTACCTCACAGCAAAAAGGATTCCTGGTCAAGGGGTCTTTCGGTGTGGAGTTTGGATGTTCTCCCCACGCTAGGTTGAATGGTGATTCGAAATTGCTCATTAGAGTGAGTGTGTGTCCAGCAGACCCCCGTGACCTGAGTTTGAATCCTTTGCACAGGGTCTTTCTGTGCAAAGTTTGCATGCTCTCCCTGCGCTTGCGTGGGTTTTCTCCGAGAACTCCGGTTTCCTCCCACAGTCCAAAAACATGTACATTAGGTTGATTGGTGATTCTAAATTTCCCATAGGAGTGAGTGTGAGTGCATGTGGTTGTGTGGCTATGAGACCGACTGGCGACCATTCCAGGGTTTCCCCTCTGCCTTTCGCCCCATGTGCTCTGGGATAGGCTAAAGCAGACCCCGTGAACCCCGAGTTCGGAAATAAAAAAAAAGTTTAAAAGTTTTGCGAATGAAAGTTTTATTGCAAACACTGCAATATTTACACACACACACACACACACACACAAATATATAATACATGTCTCTCTACATTGTTGTATTCTGAGTAAATTTAAGCTTATAATTAACATGGGAATCATTCCTTAAGGTGGAACTCCAATTGTTTTCCCAATGCAAATCTTACTTCCTGCCTTGATTTGGAGATATTCGTCTAAACAAAAATAGAGTACCAGGCAGGCAGACGGGGGGCATTGTGAGTTGCTAGAGGAAAAAGGAGGAGGAGGACAAAAAAGAGAGGGAGGAGTGCTGGGAAAGACAGCAGCAGAGGAGGAGGAAAATTGTACTGGTATTTCTTCTAATGTCCCAATGGCTGTTGGTGTATTCTAGATCATAGAACAGCTGTTCCTATTCGCCGTTTAGTTAATCGAGCACTATATCTGTCTTTCTCTGGACAAGTCTACAACTTCCTTTAACTGCTCACAACCCTGAGATCCTATACATGGTGATTTTGAGTAAAGAACCAAAGAAATTAAGCAAAGGATTTATGTCAGCTGAAGTCTGTATCCAGAAAGATCAAGGAAATCTGCTATCAAAAACTTTTGCAGCTCAACCAATCTGAAAGACACCAACTTTCACAGCGAAAAGATCCACTTCTCCAAATAAACCCAAGAGAGACATTCGTTTTTAAATCTTAAAACCCAAAGATATCCACCAAATCCGAGGAGCGTTGAAGAAAAGAACACAAATAAAAGAGATTTCACAATTTCCAGGCTTAGACTAGTATACTCTTCCACTAAACAAGACTAGAGACATAAACAAGCCTGTCCACCAAAGTTTGATCACCTTTCATCTGCACTTCAAGAAAAATTGATCTCCAAAAGTAATTACAGGCTCCTGATCCTTGTATTGAAGTAAGACATCACAGAGGTAAGAGTGATCGGATAATTTCCTGTCAAAACGAATTGGGTCTTGACTGTGTAGTGGCCTGGTGTAATTTTGCTCAGATGAAAAAAAGAATTAAGATAAAATTGTATAGTCTGATATACCAAATAAAATATACATTAATAAAGCTTGTGGACACCCTGACCATTACAGTCAATTTTGGGTGTCCACCAAACATTTTTCCCCAAATTAGAGGGATTTACTTCTAAAAAAAATTGGAACCCTGTTCCCATGGACCTGTTCCAGCATGCACAAATTTGGTCCATGAGGACAAGGTTGGTATGGAGGAACTCGAGTGAAAGCTCTGACCTTAACCTCCATTAAACACCGTTAGGATAAAACTGGAACACTGATTAGTCACCTAACATAAGTGCTTAACCCCACTAATGCTCTTATGAATTTATGTACCTTAACAACCATGAGCCAAACTCTAGTGGGAAGCAGTCCCAGAAGTTTGGAGACTAAATCAATCATAGGATGTTTAATAATCCCAAAGGAGGAATTATTACTCTACAGCCGGGTTTCATCCTTTTGGGAATTTTCTCTTTATGTAAAACTGGTTGAAAAAGTGGGGGGTAGGAGTAGTGCAGTGGGTAAGGTGTTAGACTGCTAACTGGAAGATTCGAGTTTGATTCCCAGTGTTATTGAGTTACCATTGTTGGGTCCCTGAGCAAGGCCCTGAACCTTTGCTCAGTTGTTGTAAACTGTAATACTGTAAATAGGTGTGTAAAATTAAAATGAAACAGTGGAGTATAATCAAATACAGGTAGACACTGAATTCACAAAAGAAAATACAGAACTGGTAATGAAATAAAAAATGACACTAAGTTGAATTTTGAACCCCTTTTTGTCACATACACAATCAGATAAGGGGCGGCACGGTGGCAAAGTGGTTAGCACGGTCGCCTCACAACAAGAAGGTCCTGGGTTCGAA
>JAOTQW010000020.1:2612198-2622813 GCA_026260075.1 Sisor rabdophorus
ACACACACACAAACACAAACACACATACACACATTCACACACACACACACACACACACACCTAGCGATTCTGGGTCAAGACTCTATAAACACACACACACAGATCGATGTTCAGACTTGTATGATATCGATATTTTCCCCAGACTTGTGCCTCATAGTGGGACTAATTTACTTGTCATTTACTAGAATATGTCTTTTATTCCATGCCTCCATACAGCAGGCTGTTTTGTGCATTACTGACAATGAATCAAAGATACAAGATGGGATAGGAGGTATTTTATATACTGTTAAAACCTTAGTGAATGTTGAGTCATTAAAATGTTTTCATTAGATGCTTCGTCAAGATTTATTAATTCCATTTTTTGCTCCTAGGTAATTATAGTATAAAAAAGACTTAATGAATATGCATCATAAAAACTCACCCACATGGGACTATGCTACACCATTAGCCCTATCTTGTATTGAAATAACTTTTCTCCCTCAGATTAGGTGCTTATTGATGTTTTTTTTTTATGAGAAAGGTATAGTAATATATTTAATCTGTTTTTTATGAGTATTTATTCTTGGGAAAATTCCAGCCTATGCCAGTATCTGCTTTATTATATTTGTATTATTTTCATTAAAAATCCTATCCTGGGGCGGTGCGGTATAGCACCTTTACCACACAGCAAGAAGGTAATGGGTTCGATTCCCGGGTCTTTCTGCGGATTTGCACAGAATATCTTTTCAGAACAGGGGCACTACGACCAAATTTGGGCCTGTTAAAAGAATGCCATAAGACGGGGCCCCCAACTGTCTCCAGATTTAACATCCGGGGGGCACCAAATTGTTGTTACATAATTGAAATGCATCGCAAAATGCATTTTATGCGTTTCCCCTTTTAAAAATGATAAAATTAATGTTCTAATATTGGTAGGTCAAATTTTGAATTATATCAAAATATGTATTAATTTTTACTTAATTCATTCAACCCTCTTTTTTACCCGCTCATTCCCGAATTCGGTGTCATGGGGGTCTGCCGGAGCCTATCCTTATATTTTATATTTTTATATTTTCCTATTGTTTTTTTTATTTCCTTTTATTTGAAATCATCTTCGACAATTTTCTCAGGCATTATTACAAAATCCACATTTCGGTTGGAACGAACCAAAACCAAATGTCCAAGGCAAACCTTTTAGTATCATTGCTTATGCCATAAGTCTGCTGCACAGATTCTTACCCGTTTGTTTATTGATTGTGGCAAATAAAAAATCGGTACCTGATGCCTGATGGAAAAAAATGTAGGAAATGCAGTCGCACTCATTTGGGTTTGAGTTTGCCTATTGATCCATTGATGCCACACAGCAAATAAGGACAAATTCCTAAGCATTATAAATGGCAAACTGATTACATACAAAATAAAGTGATGTGCATGGGAGCTAATACATACACACCTGGTATGTATTTTCTAACCATTCGTTTACACCTGGTTACTTATAGCTATTCTGTTGTAAAAAGACCAGGTGTAAATGTCTCTGAAAACGTATTAGAGAATGATATAAATCCAATCGCTCAAACCACTTCAGGACATGGTCTGGGACTAAACAGCATGTCTCTTCCTCCACATAGAAGTACGTTGCTGTCATTAGCGAGCTTGTTGACCAGTACAGCCTAATGGAGGTGTGTGTGCCTCTATTAAATTGATTTTCTGGGTCACACAAGGATATTTAAACGTCCAGCCCCCTATTCGGAAACAGGATAGCCAGTTTCATAAAAGGAGCCAGTATTAAATTTTGTCCCAACATTGTTGACTCAGAGGATTCATCCATGTATCTCACTGGGTCACAAAACTTTAAAACTGCCAACAGCGAACATTCTGCACGTAATGTAATAATCACTGCCTTTTGGTGCATAAGCGTTGTTGCTGGCTTTCTCCTTTCCTTTTTTACTGCATTCGCAAACCCAAATATTGCAAAACAACGGCCATTTCAGGTCAGCATAAATAGTTGGATCAAAATAGAACATCAGATTCATATTTGTTCTGCTAAGTCGCATTTATGTGGCCAAGTGTGAATAGACCTGTTTCGACAAATGCGAAAGCTATCCGATCAGAAGAGAATGCATTAAGTGAGCAGGTGTGAAAAGGCAGTTGAGTAGAAAAGAAAGCGCACGACTAAGGTACGAATAACCTACTGAGATTTTCATGATTCCTTGTGTTGGAGGTTAAACACCCATAACTAGTCATGCAGCATATCAGATCCCTCCTCAACCCTAATCAAACACTGGAACCAACGAAGATTGGTCGCAAGAACACAAAGGTGTCCATGCTACAGCAGACGTGTGCACGGACAGTTTAGATGACCATCTACCATTCGCTCATGATCTTCTGACCTTTAGCCTCACCTAAGCACCTATGGGATCAATTGCTATCGGTTAGTTACTTCTTCAGTTTCTCATAAATGGAGGACTCAGTAAATGACACCTACATTGCAGAAGAGCCTGCCATCGTATCAAATAGTCATTTAAGTTTGGAATTTCTCCCCAGCATTTGTAGCATTTGGCAGACCACCTTATCAAGCGATACAACTGATCAATCTGAGGTTATGAACCTTGTGCAGGCCCCAGCAGTAGTATGGGAGCACTGACCAAGTACTGAGTGCTGTACACATTTATACTTTTCAGTAGTCCAACATTTCTGTGTTAAAGATCTTTTGTTATTGGTCTTACAAAATATTTAGATTTTCTGAGATATTCTAATCTGGAGTTTTATTATTTGTCACATCAAAATAAACCCACAAATTATATTAGTCTGTGAATAAAGATCCCATAAAGTAGGACTTTGATTCAGAAACCCCACAAACAAATTGATTCATGAACACAACGATGTATATATTCGAATGCTGTTAAATTAACAAACTCATTTTTGAAACACCATCTCTTCTCTCATCCGTCAAGCCAGAAGTGTCAGCAAACAGAAGTTTTTACTTTGTTAATGTTTTTTTTATGTAAGTCACTATAATAAATTATATTATTAATTGGCCCTGCGATGGATTGGAGACCTGTCCAGGGTGTATCTTGCTTAATGTGTGCTGGAATAGGCTCCAGCAGACCCCTGTTTTTAGGAAAAAGCGGGTATAGAAGATGAATGAATAAATATGATTAAATATAATAGGGTTTTTTTACATTTTGTTTGAAATACAATATTCATTCATTCATCTTTCATAGCTGCTTTTTTTTATCTCTGGGTCACGGTGGACTGCAGGAGCCTATCCCAGCGCACGTAGGGCAAGAGGCAGGGACGACGCACATAGACAAACAACCAGACACTCACACTCCTATGGGCAATTTAAAGTCACAAATCAACTTAATGTACATGTTTTTGGGCTATGAAAGGAAACTGGACTACCCGGAGTAAAACCATGCAAGCGCAGTGAGAACATGTAAACTCACAGAAAAAGCCCTTGCCTGGGACCTTCTTGCTGTGAGGCGACCGTTTTAACCCCCGCACCAACGTAAAGTAAAATAAAATATAAAATACTTAATATATGATGGTCGGTAGAGGTCATTAACAAACTAATCGTACTCCTATTAAACCTTATGGGGAAATTAAATTTGGGCCACAAACATTTTGAAACACAAAGTTCAGAAACAAATGATGTTCATGAATCAAGGCCGCTGTACATTCATCATCTTCCTACACACTGAAACATATAGTTCTGACATTACCCTACCCGACAGGGCCGAGGTGTCCATTTATCCAAACAACAAATCATCACTGCGGAGTGAGGAGCTTCAAAAAAAGAACACATTTGTTCTAACTTTGCAAACAATAAAATGTTAACTGAATGGTCTGGGTGTGGACAGGTGACAATGTCTGCTGTTCATTCTATGAAACAAAATGGAAATGTGCAGGATGTGGGGAGCTCATGGGATTCACTGCATTTGTTTGCTATTGAATTCTGAACATGAACCCTACCATTACATCTACCCCAGAGACAGAGGGAAAGCAGACAGAGGAGGGAAAACAGCAAGAAACATCTACAACCTCAGCATCTCTCTTGCTCAATCTAAGAGTATATCCTATTCCCCAAGACATTTCACTGCAATTGCTTTCACTGCTTTTACGAAGGCGAAATCCCCTAGAAATGGATATAGGCCATCTACTCCCCCTTCCTCCGACATCTAATAAAAAAACTCCCTTGCTGGAAGAAATGAAAAGACTTGTTGATCCTCAACACTAGGAATCTATTGGTAAAGATCAGAAATCACAGCTATTTCTCTTTTGGCATAAAGTGATCCCGGATGTTTGTGGGTCTCTGTTGAATGCAGGTTTCTGGAAAATTATGGCAACCTTTATACTGCATGTATCAGGAGACCTAATTTTCCCTCCAGTGTGGCATGGATGGGATATAACCTGTGATTGTGCAAGCAGGACAAAATGTGGGACACTTGCTAATTTTTAATGCAGACTTTTACATCATCAATCACGTGACACATTTTCTCACTAAATGGTAGCTAGAACCGAACAAGCTGCAGTACCGACACGTCACACCAAGTTTCCTCTTCTGTGCTTAACGCATTACGTTCCTGTACTTTTCGTTCTGTCCACTGAACTCACTGCAACATTTTCCAATGTTGTCATCAGCCTATTGGTTCTTGGTTCGACGGAGAAGTCCTGCTGCAGGGACACCTTTCTGACACTGGAAGAATTTTTAAGTAAAAAAATGTTTTTATTCAACAGCTATTAAACTAGCAGATTTTTAACAAACAGGTCAAAACTAGCCGATTTTAAACAACCCAACACTCCAAATTGTGATGGGTGGATGATTTAAACCAAGTTCCAAGTTCTGCATAACTCCCCTTCACAACAATGAATTCGGAGCCTGGACGCTGGGGTTTAATACCAGTCCATAACTCGGCACCATGCACACACAAACCTACTCTAATGTATGTACATTTAGTGGTAGTGGGTCTCAGCTCACTCCCTCACATTTATGGAATAAAAAAATCATGGGGACACTTGGAGAACATGCAGATTGGTCACTAATCCAAGCAGTGTTGCCTTTGTGAAGGTAGAATTTTTCACTAGTCTGCTAATAATAAATAAGGGGGGAAAAAATGACTGCTTTTAAAAGGCCAAAAACCTTTCGCCCTTCAGAGAGCTGGTATAGGCTCCATCAGATCCCCCTCACCCTGACTTAAGCTTAAAGCATTTACAGAAGATGATTGAATGAATGAAAATACAAATGATTTCCAAATCTACTCCGGAATCCAAACAGCATGGTTCCATAAGCTCCCTGTTGTCACTGCACCCCTCGTTATTACTACGCCGTTAAATGCTCGGATACACCACCTACCTACCTACCTACCGATACTTAAATATCAAACCTGAATTGAGCAGCTATCGACGAGCTTGTCATCAGCAAAGCACCTAATAGCAATCAATTTAACCAGCCGCCATCATTTATTCAGCACGTCAAAGCTAGGAATTAAACACAGCAAAGAGGAATCAATACAAATTACTGTATAATTGCTGTTTACAAAATTAAATCATACATTCACTTAACCTGAGTGTGTGAATTGTGGTTGGCTGATAATTGAACATTAAATATTCATTTGGGTAGAAGTGAACAGCGTGCGAGTGATGGGTTTCTAGCTGCTGGTTGTCTTACCTTTCCAGATCAGAGTGCTTTAAGCTTTCGGCTAGAAATGTTTGGTCGCCGGGGTTTTTTTTTTTCCCCTAGTTAATATTTTTTGCCTGAACTGCACACAAAATCTTACAAGTCGGCACAAACGTCACAGCAAAACAAACTCGCCGCCTAGGCTGCACTCTTCCTTTTAATTAATTTCCTACATTTTTGGCAGGGTGGCACAGCTCAGTTGTTCCATCCATCTTTCTTCTCACTCTCACTCCAACTCTTTCTGCTTCGCTCCACCATGCTAGACACTCTGTCATTGTAATAGAAAACATTTCTCTCCCTCGCTTGCTCTTGCTCGCTCTCTTTCTTTCCAGCACACACACACACACACACACACTTAAATAAATACTGAATGCACTCTTTCAAAGATGGATTTCGAAAAACGAAGCCACCGGGTACTAAACGCTGTTACAAAACCCTAGAAACTCAACACAACATCTACATAGCGGTGACTAAATTATGCACAGACAACATGACATCTCTACATAAATTATGCACAAACATTGCTTCAGACCCTCGATGTCGTCTTCTCCAGGATAAAGTCGCATGTCAAACAGTAAGCCGTGTATAGCATTCCAACACGTGTTCAACCAACTGCCCAGCCCTGTTCCCAAAACAATAGATATTATCTTACACTCTAAACTTTGGGAGAAGCTCTTCAGTGCTAGTTTTGGACCAGACCACCATGCTGGTGTTTATAGGGGGTTGTGTAGATGTCAGTCAGTGAATTTTGTCTTATTGTGTTAGTGGATTCTTGGCATGACATCCACCTGCATGCCACCTTAATACCACATTAAAGATGCAGGTATCCCTTCTGTCGGCTGTCTTCTAGTGTCCAAGACACAGAGACAAGACACGAATAAAGCTTTTTAGGCCACATTTTTTTCATGAGTTTCAACATGACACCAACTTGATGCAAAGGATCTCCATGGATGCCGGCTACAACAAACTAAACTTTGTTTTAAAATCTCTCCTACTGGTTCGTTTTTGTTAAGATTTTTTTCTGTTTTGGATGCCTCCAGGATGTCAGAAGGCGTTTTGGACATGTCCCCCTGGAAAGAGACCCCTGGTGAGGACCCAGGACACACCAGAGGGACCTGGAAATGGTTTGGTGCTCCTCTATATACGATAGAGAAAGTGTCTGAAGAGAGGGAAGACTGCTTCCTGCCATGACCTGGCTCTGGATCTCATTTTATCAAAATATAATTACAATTTTACGTTATGTCTACATTAACCTTAACCACAGATTAATTCATTCATTTTGATTAAATAATTGTAATAAAGTGTTCATTGTTGAATCTTCAGTCTGTGATTAGCTCAGATATGAGGTGAGATCACCTCACCTCTTATCTAACAAGTCTTTTGGTCTGAGTTGTTTGTTCATCTGCTGACAGCAACTTAAACCAACAATAAACCACTGCAGTCGCAGCCAGAAATAGAATTGATTCGTTCATCTTTCGGGTCTCCGGGTTTGATGCGTTCGTGCATCACATGACAACCTAATATGCTTAACCAATGCAGTGTGCGCCAGAACAAGGGCGTGCGACTAAACAAATCACTCTCTGACATGAATCGTTCTCCCACAGTCACGTTACAGATTCATTCGAAATGAACAAATCTGAGACATTAGCATGTCAATGCTAAATTATTTTCAATTCTTTATCCGTGTGTGTATTTTTTTGTATTTGATTACCCAAACAATCACCTATATAAAAAATGCTATTAGCGATTTTTTTTAAAAACATTCTACCTGGTTTGGAAACAACATATTTTGATTGGCTGCAAGAACAAAAATGAATTTTATTTTGAATTTATCCTCATTTCTAAAGCATTCACCAGGTGTTGCCAGGTAAATCTATTAAGTGCAAATAATGGATTAAGAACGTATTCTGCAAACGAGGCACAACTATGGCTATCCTTAAAAACATGCGGTAGCAGAATAACAGAATAAATTCATAAACGTCGAGGGCTTCAGATAACAACAATAGACAGGAAACAAATATTCGCTAATTTTCTTTCTGCTTTAAAGTTTTTAAATCCTTTAGATGGAAACTGGTGAGGAAGAACAGGGGAGAAATGTCAGGAAACGTTTCAACCGGCACACGAATAAACACTCTTTATATACACAGTGAGCAGAAAAGCATCTCACGGCATCCTGAAACTCGAAGGAGACGGGTTACAACAGCAAAGGACCACATGGTGTTCCTCTTCTGTCAGCTACTAACAGAAATCTGAGTGTGGATGAAACCTGACAGCTCAAGCGTCTTAGGCATCTTCAGCTGTTTAGGGGAAATGTGTGTTGTTGTATTTCTTTGCCAGGACATTTTTGAGACCCATCTATAAAATATTCTTACAAGATGACGTAGATGATGATGATGATGCAACCTTAAAGTACATCCTTAAAAAAAACAATCATGTAAAATAATTTGGGTGTATCTGTTACATGGGAATTAATTCAAGATAAAGGCCGATATAATGTTACCTCATCTTATTTGCTTGAGTGCATGTTGCTCTTCATCTTCCCACTTTCCACCTACAACTCTGGCAACTGTCAGATGCCAGTAATCCACTTATCTAATATTTTACTTAACTAGGCTGTTGAGGGTTAAGGGCCTCGCTCAAGAGGCAGCTTGGTGATCCTGGGAATTAAACCCATGACCTTTTAATCAGTAGAGCTACCAATTCTGCTTAATTCCAAAAGTTGATATTATGCTAAAAGGTTTTTGTTTGTATTCAGGATATTGTGTGTATGTGGTGTGTGTGGTGAACACCCCGGGAGGGATTTCTGGATGAACTCATTTATTAATGACTAGATGTTTCCTATCAAAAACACACAAAATAAATGATGCTAACAAACAAAACGCGAGTGAGTCAGCACTCATTTTGCATGACAAATGACCACTAATTGACTTTCACTGACTAACTATTGACTTTCACAGCATCCATGCAGATTTACCACATAATCATTCTGGAGGAAGCTTTATTCCAAGCTGTTCCCATGATGAGTCAGATGAGAACAGTTTACGGAAAAAAAACCCAACACATTTAAAACCTTTTTTTTTTTTTTTTTAAGTTTGTTTTTCTTTTTTTTTTTTATTTCTGGGGCGACACGGTGGCTCGCACAGTCGCCTCATAGCAAGAAGGCGCTGGGTTCAAATCCCGGGCAAGGGATCTTTCTGTGCGGAGTTTGCATGTACTCCCTCCGTCCTTGTGTGGGTTTACCCCGGGTACTCTGGTTACCCCCGCATAGTCCAAAAACATGTACATTAGGTTGATTGTGGATTCAAATTTGCCCATAGGACTGAGTGTAAGTGCGCCTAGACATACGTCTATGTGTGGCCCTGTGATGGACTGTCCAGGGTTTACCCCCGCCCTACGTGTGCTGGAATAGGCTCCAACAGACCCTGAGTTAGGAAATAAGCGGGTATAGAAGATGAATGGATGAATTAGGTTTTGTTTTTTCGTACCTTTCCAAACTGAATCAAACTGCTCTACAACTGTGATTTTAGATTTTGTCATTGATATAATGAGAGGGGCAGTAGTGGCTCAAATAGTTAAGGGGCTGAGTTGTTGATTGAAAGACCTGGATTTAAGCCCCACCCCAGCTAAAAAAGACCAGGCAAAGCTGGGTTCAAGCCCCATCACCGCCAAGATTGCCACTGTTGGGCTCTTGAGCAAGACCCTTAACCCCTACTGCTTCAGGGGCACTGTATCATAGCCGACCCTACGCTCTGATCCCAACCTTCTGAGGTGGGAAATGCAAAGATAAACATTTCACTATACATTGTACTCTGTGATCATGTGTGTGACAAATAAAACTGGAATTGATTATTGAAATGTTTATAATCAGGTCACATGCTTGACCTAGCTTAATACTATCTATTACAACCAACCGAGCAGGGGCGCCACTAGCAATTTTGGACCTCATATACTGGAAAGTATATGAGGTTGGGTTCACTACCACATCAATTCCCCATGGTTAATACTTATAAAAGGGGCCCCAAAGTGCATGGGCCCTTAAAATCATTCTAACCTTTTTCTCCTTAGCGGCACCCCTACCAACAAAAGAAAAATTCATAAAAAGCGATCTGGACATAACAATGTAGGTAGCATTAATCTGGAAATTATAGACATATGCTTGCCTGGAGCCAAGAATCCACTGAAGTGATTTTCTTTCCAAGACTGTAGGACTGTACGGAATCTAATTTGGAGCCCTGTAGCGGAACGAATGTCGCACAACTCTCAATTACATTTTGAAGCGCCGAATGTCACGCCGTTGAATGTAAGTGTTCGCTGAATTGATCACATGGCTCAATAACCAAGGCCTTGACGTGCTAGTATGCTCCTAATTAGTGGTGAACATTGTCGCATTGTAGAACTGTGATTTTGGGTCCTGCCACATCTCTCTTACCTTTTCTTTGATCTCATGCCTGTGCTTATAATTCCACCAGAAAGATCTGCTATTTCAATCTTAGCTATTAGATACGTTTTGAACTTGTACCACCGCCGAAACGATGGAGGTCTTCTATTCCCACTTATTCCCTAATTCTGGTTCTGCTGGATCCTATCCCAGCTGTCTAAGGGCCAAGGTTAGGAGAGGTACACTATAGGCAGATCGCCTGTCCATCACAGGGCCACACATACACACACACACACACACACACGTACACTTGCTCCGATGGGCAATTTAAAATCAGAAATCAACCTGATTTTGGACCGTAGGAAGGAATCTCAGTCTCTGGTTATGGCTGTGTAAGATTTTCACTAGCTAAGTATCCTAATATTTTTTTTACATACATACTGATGCATATGGTTTTACTTTAAACGAGTTATGTTTACGTTAATATTTCATTAAAACAAACAGTGCTTGTGGGCGGCGCGGTGGTGCCTCACAACAAGAAGGTCCTGGGTTCGAATCCCGGGCTTGGGGTCTTTCTG
>JAOTQW010000020.1:2700651-2712807 GCA_026260075.1 Sisor rabdophorus
TGTACATTAGGTTGATTGGTGACTCTAAATTGCCCATAGAAGTGAATGTGAGTGTCTGGTTGTCTGTATATGTGTCCATGTGATGGGCTGGCAACCTGTCCAGGGTGTACCCCCTGCCTCTCGCCCTATGTGCGTTGGGATGGGCTCCAGCAAACCCCCGTGACCCTAAAGTAATAAATAAGCAGGTATAGAGGATGAATAAATGAATAACAATAGTAAGGTTTTAACTTTGCTCACAACTTTGAACCAAAATAAAAAATAAATTACTAATTTTACATAAATTAATTAGTCAGAGTAAATGCAGTATAGATCAATTTAAAACAAAAGGACAGATTCTAGATTATATAGATTCTATATTAGCTGATGTAAATGTTTCACATAAGTCTTTGGTTGTGATTTTAGGAACCTGTCGGACATTGATCAGGACGGAAAGCTCACGGCTGAGGAGTTTATTTTGGCGATGCACTTGATTGACATGGCAATGTCTGGACTGCCTCTCCCACCTATGCTGCCACCTGATCTTCTTCCCCCAACTTTCAGGTTCGAGTTACCAGTTAAAGTGAACAGACCAATTTATATAACCAAAAGATGTTCGGTTTTTAGTTTAAAAATGGTAAGCATTTTTGTTTCCAAAATCCAAAATTTGGGTTGCTGTGTGTTAGAGAGGTGTTAGGCTGTGTGACTGCTAACCCGAAGTCTGTGTGATTGACTCCCATTGCCACCTATTTTACCCTTAACCCCAACCTGTCAGTTGTATAAATTAAAAACGGGTGTGGGTGTGGGTGTGTGTGTGTGTGTGTGTGAAGGAGGGTGCGTTCGGGAAGTGGTGTCGGTATTGCCAGCATACACCCTGCAGATCAGCGTGTCCAAGAAGAGTCTGCAGAAGAAGAAGAAAAAGAACCGGAGAAAAAACTTCCAGGTAATCACTTGTCCATTCAGGTTAGGCTGACAGAATGGACACATGCGTATTATTAGGGACTTCATTGCAGTATTTTAAATATCACATTCAGGGAAACTTTAGCATGTGACAGATGTAAGTCAGACGGAATAGTCTATTCTAAAAAATAAGATCTTTCTGTTGTGTAAGTCACCTTTGAGGACAAGAAGCGGGAGAACTTTGAGCGAGGCAACCTGGAACTGGAGAAGCGGCGACAGGCTCTGCTGGAACAACAGCGTAAAGAGCAGGAGCGCCTGGCAGCTCTAGAGCGCGAGGAGCAGGAGCGAAAGGAACGAGAACGCCAGGAGCAGGAACGGCGACGACAGCAGGAGCTCGAAAAGCAACTGGAAAAGCAGCGAGAGCTGGAACGACAGCGCGAAGAAGAGCGGCGCAAGGAGATAGAGAGGAGAGAGGTGTGGTATTGTGTGCAGTTTCCTGCTTTAACAGATTAATTCTTCATTTTGATCGCTGTTAATATTTACAGATTATTATGGATTCATATTTTGGTCATTTTACCTGGTCTTGGTTCTGGGTCGATAAATGCTAAATCAAAAAAATTTTTTTTTTTCATTTTCACTAGAACAGTAGATGGCAGCATAAGTGAGGAAACCGTTACAAACCTGTCTATTTATTTGTTGTCTTAAATTGTTTCCTTCATTTATAAAGCACTTTTGCATGTTGCTCTGGATGGGGGCTTTGGCCATGCGTTCTGTGCTTATGAGTACTCTTATTTTTGTGCTAATTTTACAGACGATGGAGATGCCAAAACCAGCTATATAAAAACATTATAACCAGCTCAATAAAAGAGGCAAATACTAGGGATGCCAACCACCCAGTTACATAATTTAAAATGTCCAGCTAACTAGCGTTGTACATCAGTTTCACCTTATGTACTAAAAAAAGCAGTTGAGATGCAATTGATAAACATTAGCTTAGAGGTTGTATTGGTGTGTTAGAAATAATGACTGCAGTGCAAATGTCTTTAATTGTGTAGGCTGCTAAAAGGGAACTGGAGAGGCAGAGACAACTGGAGTGGGAAAGGAACCGTAGACAAGAGCTACTGACCCAAAGAAACCGGGAACAGGAGAACATTGTCCTGCTCAAAGCACGCAAGAAAACTTTGGAGTTTGAACTAGAGGCTTTGGTAAAAATGCACACACAAACACCTGTAATTTATTAATGTTGTGTTCAATGATTTAGAAGTTTTCTTATGCATTAAGTGGGTTGGAATTAAAATGTATGATGTTTTCATTATTAATTTATTTCTTCTATAACTTTCTGTCCTTTCAGAATGATAAAAAGTCTCAGCTTGAAGGAAAGTTGCAAGATATCCGTTTCCGCCTGTCCACTCAGAGGCAGGACATTGAGAGCACCAATAAGACGCGAGAACTCCGTATTGCTGAGATAACTACGCTTCAGCAGCAGCTACAGGTACCTCCTTCTGTCCAGACCACCATCTTATTTTGCACATTATGGGACAGGCGTTCACTTTTTTTGTTGTTGTTGTTTATTTGGGGACTTGTTTTTGTTTTTTAAGCGACTTACTTTTAGTTTAGTGTTGGTTAGTAATACGCCCTTATGTATGTTTGTTTTTCTCTCATGCTGCCAGACTGAGGCTTCAGATTTTCAATCTTATTGATTTTCGTTTTCTGCATGCCAGTCACACTCCTCCCTCAACCTCTCTTATTCAAATATTCATGTTTCCTTACTTTTTCTCTTTCTTTTTTTTTCTTGCCGCTGTCTCCTACCTATCTTTGTGTAGGAGTCTCAGCAACTGCTAGGAAGGCTGATTCCTGATAAACAGTGTCTGAATGATCAGCTGAAGCAGGTGCAGCAAAACAGCCTACATAGTAAGATTATTTTATTTCTCCCAATGTCTCAATCCGTACATTGCTGTACCTTGACTGATCTGACCTATTGGAAACTTGCTATTTAGTGAGGCAAAATTCTTGAAAGGAAATAATTAAACAACATAAAGTTTAATGGTCAAAGTCCAGCTTTATAAGTAGTAAGTGTGTGGGTGGGTGTTGTAGGGGACTCGTTGTCAAATCTGCAGAAAGCTGTGCAAATGAAGGAGGTCACAAGGCAGCAACTCCGAGAACAGCTGGAAGCTGTGGAAAAAGAGACTCGCTCCAAACTGCTGGAAATAGATGCTTTCAATACCCAACTGAAGGTACACACACGCGCACACACACAGACGCACATCTGAATGAAAATGGAAAATATATGTCTTCTTATGATGTATGTGTGTTGGTGAGAACAGGATTTTGTCCTCGAAGATCCTCTCCTAGTTTTTTTTTTAAATTAGTATCCATTTATGGCATTTGGCAGCTGCCCTTATCCAAAGAGACTAACATTAATAAAAAAAAATTATCCATCGAGTAGTTAAGGTCCTTGGTTAAATACATAGGAATGGCAGTTTTATGCTGCTGGGTATTCAATCCATAATCGGCAGTCCAGACCAAGACTTGACACACTGAGCTATATTTCCCTGTTCACGATCCAGAGTTTTCATAAAGAAAACTTTCATAAAGAATTTTTGAGACATTTTTGGACACTTTTTTTACAAATTTTTGTATATTTAAATATATTTCAGTTGATAATGCACAAAAAATGCCAGTTAACAGTTTGATGAAAACAAGTCAGCTAAGCACAACTATGATAGACAAAATAAGAAAGCAAAAAATAAAAGATAAATCCAGAAAATCACATTGTCTGATTTTTAAACAATGTATTTACGAATTTGGTCAATAACAAAAGTTCATCTTACTTTGTTATATACCTTATGGTGGCAATGACAGAGGTCAGACTTTTTCTAAAAGTCTTCACAAGGTTTTCACACACGGTTGCTGGTATTTTGGCCCATTTCTCCATGCAGATCTCTTCTAGAGCAGTGACGTTTTGGGGTTGTTGCTTGACAACAGACTTTTAACTCCGTTCAAAGATTTTCTATGGGGGTTGAGGTCTGGAGACTGGCTAGGCCACTCCAGGACCTTGGAATGCTTCTCACTCCTTTGTTACCTCTGCGGTGTGTTTAGAATCATTGTCATGCTAAAAGACCCAGCTACGTTTGATCTTCGATGCCCTTGCTGATTGAAAAAGGATTTCACTCAAAATCATCAAAATACATGGCCCTATTCATTCTTTTTTTCACATGGATCAGTCGTCCTGGTCCCATTGCAGAAAAACAGTCTCAAAGCATGATGTTTTCAAACCCATGCTTCACAGTAGGTATAGTTTCCTTTGCATGCAACCCAGCATTCCTTTTACTCCAAACACAATGAGTAGAGTTTCTACCAAAAATTCTATTTTGGTTTTAGCTGACCATATGACATTCTCACAGTCCTCTTCTGGATTATTCAAATCCTCTTCAGCAAACTTCAGACTGGTCTGGCTTAAGCAGGCGAACATGTCTGCCACTGCAGGATTTGAGTCTCTGGTGGCGTAGTGTGTCACTAATGGTAGCCTTTGTGACTTTGGTCCCAGCCCTCTGCAGGTCATTCACTAGGTCCCCCCGTGTGGGTCTTGGATTTTTGCTTACCGTTCTTGTGATAATTTTGACCCAACGGAGTGAGATCTTGCGTGAAGCCCCAGAAAGACCTGCAGTCATTCAATTTTTTGAAAGTTGCTCTCACAGTTGATTTATTCACACCAAGCTGCCTACTGCAGATTTGGTTTTCCCAGCCTAGTGCAGGTCTACAATTTTGTTTCTGGTGTCCTTTGACAGCTCTGTTGGCCATAGTGGAGTTTGGAGAGTGACTGTTTGAGGTTGTGGACAGGTGTCTTTTATATTGAACAGGTGCCATTAATACCGCTAACGAGTGGAAGACAGAGGAGCCTCTTGCAGAAGAAGTTTTAGGTCTGTGAGAGACAGAAATCTTTTATGTTCGTAGGTGACCAAATACTTCTTTTCCACCCGAATTTGAAATTAAATTGAATTTAATTTTCTTTTTAATTCAGACAATGTAATTTTTTTTTTGATTTTTACCCATTTTTACCCTTGGAGTTGTAGTTTATGCTGATGTCAATGATGTCTGCTCAATGCTGTAAATGTAATTTACTTTAGCTTCAACTAACTTCAACCCACGTTTCTTTTACACAAATCCCATTCACAGCAACTAAACTCGACTCGTTAAAAATTCTTAAAACGGACATTTATACCTGCTCAACTGCTGGGTTTTGTTTGAATAACATTGAGAATCTGTGTGTAAAGTATTACCTTTATCTGACCTTACTAAAAATGAAGGGATCCTCTTGTAAAGCTAGGGTTAGGACCGAATAAAAAACTGAACCTTTATATTCTTCTTACTCACTTTCGCTGTTGATCATTCTCTCCTGCTTCTGGTCATCATTCTCATCATATGCCAACCACCCATACCTGACTATCAACCTGACTCCTCCCCCTTATTATCCTGCCATGGTGGTACAGTCTTTGGACCTGTTCTATCAGGTCCACACTGTCCGGATAGAGCACCTTCAACTGGAACTACTTCTTCAGGAGCAGAGAGGGCGACAGGTAGACAAACAGAATCATTGCTAAACCAACCCCAAAAACTACCATTACCAAACTGTGCCCCAGCCTTACCCTACTTACTTACCGCGCTGCTAGATGCTGCCCTCTACAAACCAGTTTCAGTGTTGCATTGTCTCTGCAATTTTTGCTATGACCCCTACTAAGCTGGCAATTTTATCGATCATCTGTAAAAGTGCACAGATGTGCACAATAACAAAAAGATCAGCACATTTTGGGGTGAAGTAAAGCTTAAAACTTCAGATTCAATTAAAACAATTAAGAATAATTTTCGTACTGCCTGTTGCATTGAAATTTCAGTTGAAGGTAATGTTTTATCTCGTCACTTTTTATCTGGGTGTCTGGTGCCGCATTCCAAAAAAAGTTTAAGGGTGGTGTCTGGAACCTGCCTCGACCGCCCATAAAACCTTGCTCCTTTCAGGCGAGAACTAATGATATAAGTGGTGGAAGCTTTTACCACAAACTGCGGCTTGAAAGCGCAACCAGTGTAATCACAAAGGATGAATGAATAGGAAAAATGAAATATGTTCATTTATTAGTGGTCCACAGGTTGACGAAGAAATTCTAAGCACATTAAGAAAGCGGTGTGGGGGTGAAAAAGCACGTACAGGAAATCTAACTGATTTACTGTCCAAGCAGCCAAGTATAACAAATATCAACATACAATTATACAGCAATTAAAAAAAAATATTAAAACAAATTAATCAAAATCAATGGCGTCCATGGGAGTCAAATGATAGTGAAATAGCGAATTCTGTTTCATGCTGGTGCAAATGCAAGTTGGTTTAGGAACCTTTTAGGAGCCTTTGCCATGCTCCAGTCCAAGTGAAGTAAAATGGGAGTGTTTTAGCATCAGACGGCCTAATGGATAGGTTTTTGCCTCTACTCTTTTATTTGATTTAAAGGTGCAAAAATATAAAGGGATCCCCTAAACCTCTTGCCTTCAATATCTCATCCACTGTCCCCCTTTCTAGTGTGTGCTTGGATCTCAGTCACTGAATTGCTAGGCACATTTTGTGCTATTGCCTTTAAGAATTTTTTTGAAACTTTTATAATATTAATTGTGCTGAAATTTTTTAAAACAAAATTAAAAAAGAAAACATTTTACCTCAACCAATAGGAATATATTGTATTTACCTGTTAAATAAATAAAAAAAAAGAATGCTTTCAATATAATGCTAATGGTAGCTTGTACTATCAATCTTCTTAAATAGTCTTTTAAATTAAACGTAGCTGGTTGCAGAAGCTGAAGACTTGGCTGTGAATCAATTGTTTAATAAGACAGTGACATAATCGTTAGTTGACAACAAGACAAGGTTTTATTCTACAGCGTAAAGTTTTGAAATATCCAATTAAAATCTCATCGTTTCTAATAGGAACAATGTGCGTTTAGAAACATAAACTTAGTGCCCTTGTACCCTTTCAGACAGGTGCAGAGAAGTGTGGACTGGCAGAGTCGAAGGTAGCGTCCTTTAAAATGTCCTCTGAGAATGAAGACTGACCGCTTTCCCCATCCCTGTTCCCCTTCCTTTGGGATGCAGCTAATGTTTGTAGCATCCTTATGCATGGACCTGGTTATCACTGGCTTTTTTTTTAACCCAGTCATAGGGCTGTCATGATTATGAAATTTGAGTGATGATTGTCAAAAAAATAATTGAAATTATGACCAATTGCTTTATAGCCTGTTTTGAGGCTTAAGCAAATTTCTGCCCAGCAAATTTTCTCCACTCCAGCGCTGCTCCGGATTTTTCGCTCCTTACTTTCCCCTCGCTCCATGTATGTGCCACAAAAAAAAATGTTTGCCTCTTTTTAACGCACACTTTAAATGTTTTATTATAGATATTTTGTTATAGTTATTTTGTAACTGTTTAGCCGCATTAGAATTCCTTAATGGCCTATACAGTTGCATTATGGGGTGTTAACACTAGTTAAAGTCGTGATAGATTGTTAATGGAGCTTGCTCAAAGCATCAGAAGGCCAAAACGCTCCAACTCTTAAATCTATTTAAGCTTCATGAAAAATTACAGGGCTTCACCTCGCTCACATTATTATGTTAAAGGTAACAGTTGCTACAGTTTCTCCCCTTTGGCTAATAAAAGTATGCAATATTTCTGGTTGGAAATAAAAACGGTTGTTTAATAATTGTGACAGCCTTACCCCTTTATCACCTGTTTTCAGTTTCAAGAGCTGTTTTGATTCTGCCCAAAGTGTCCCGTAGAAGCAGTTTAGCTTAAACTGTAGATTAGATGCTCTTACTTTCAGAACAATATCCAGCAATCTGATATTTCCAGTTCAGTTTGAGTTAAGTACCATTTTATTTCTACAGGATTTAACAGGATTTTCAGTGGACATAATAATTGTAGTATTTTATTCTGTAATACACCAAAATAATAGACCAAATGACGAGTATTTTAGCCGAATTAAAGCTAATCAGATCAACACACTAAAACTGAAAAGCCAGGCTAAATCTGTGTTCAATTTACTGCATGAATTTTTGAGACTAATCTGCTTCATGAGATCTAACCAATCGGTCTCTGTGGCATAAGGCGTGTGTATGTATTCGTGTCTTTGTGTCTCTGTCCTTTTGCAACTTTCTATTTGGGATTCAATCTCTTTACAAGGCATTCTTAGTACATTGTCTTGATGCTAGTATATTGTATGCCAGTAACAATATACGCCATAATAAATGCCACTTATTTATATATTTTATATATATTTTTAAATCTTTCTTTTTTCTAAGATGATGGTCAAGTAGTTTTTATGAAAGAAAATCTTGATTTTCCTTTTTTTTTATTTGTTCTCTAACAAAAATGTCTCATTGTTGCTTTGGTAAACTATCTATACACTTCATTAGTTGAAGTTAGGGTTGTGTATTGGCAGGGGTTTCACAATACATCACCATACATGAGACATGATACAAGACGTATTACAATATATCAGATACTTGTACGTATTACAAAGTAAAAAATAGTTAAAAATACGATTAACACAAAGTCGGAGGCGCCCTTTTATTTTTCCTTTATATTTGCTTCTGAGACAGTAAATGTTTGTCGGCAACAATAACTAGGGCGGTGGAGAAAGTCGTTTGACACAAACTAATGTAATATAGTTTAAATCATTATGGTGAATAATTTACGTTAATATTTATGTATCATACTAAAGGATGATGAATACAAATAAAAGTTTTTTACAGGGCATTTACCAATGGCTATTGTCTCAAAGCAGCTTGAGAAGTGTGCCAAAATTCACCGACTGTGACAGGTTGTGATGGGGAACCAAAAATATGATCCTTGAGCAAATGTTTACCTGTTACTTACACTAGGGATTCTCTAGTATTATTGTTTATAAATTTACATCCAAAAAGACCCACCTGCAAAAAGCGTTTAGTGTTTCTTGGTGTTGACTGATGATCATAGTTCTCTTTCTGATCGATTAACTACATTTGTGTGAAATGGAGTGCATGGGGTGTTAGTGTTAAAAGGCACTAATACATATCAAGTAAACACGATGTGAATAATTAAGAAGGATGTGAATGACCTGAGCTCACAGGATCCAGTTGCTGTTGTTACATTTCTTTGGTGGTGTACGAGAGAAGAGACCTTTTAGTTCCTCCTTACTTTTAGTTGTACTTTACCTGCCCTCATTCTTCTATACTATTATGATTTTGCAGGAGCTTAGGGAGATCCACAACAAGCAGCAGCGGCTAAAGCAAAAAGAGTTTCATCCTCCTCTGGACCCAAGACCTGCAGAGCTGCAGGACAGGTAGGTGTGTGTGTGTGTGTGCGTGTGTGTGTGTTTCTTTAAGGGCCACATATCTCCTTTCTTTACTGGGGAACACATCAGTCTGAAAAAGAATACATGAAGTGACTACCTGTAATATTGTGGAGGTTTATTTACATTAAAAAATTTTTAGACATCTTAAATGTAATGTAATATTGCATTGAACAAAAACATTTTTTCAAAACTTTATTTTTAAATATAGATATAATCTGATTAAAACTTCAGTCAGCCAGTTCAAATTTGGGGGTGGGCTGTGGTTTGTGGATCTCTGATACTCGGCATGTTGGTAACAGCAGACTTCTCTTCCAGGCTTTTGGGCTCTGATAACAGAGTGTCTCCTGCCTGGCGGGAGACAAATTTAGCAAAGGACCCCACACCGCCAGTCTCTGAGCCATGGGTCAGCCACCTGGGAGAGGAAGAGTGCCAGAGCTCTACATCTGATGTCCAGGACAAATTTTCCAAGCTGTTTATGCAGCAGCCAGAGCCAAACAAGCAACTGGGGCCGTCACCCTGGCCCACTGGGGGTAAGTAGAGCGCTGCAGAGAAGAGTGGTAGGGGTGCATTGTTAAGGGTAGATGAATTATGTTGTCTGCAATTAAATAAATAAAAACCATAAATTGTTAAACTGTCTAGATGAATACATTTTTGGCCTGGATTAATTTGATGCGTCTTTATAATTTTTTCTGTGATTGGGGGGGGTGTATGGTGGGATAATGGTATGGTTAGACCGACAGCTGGACTGAGGAGATTAGATTTAAATTACGCAATCTGTGGTAAATAATAGTGCATTTCATGTGTTTTTTTTTTTTTTTTTTTTTTACAGATAAGGTTTCCATGTCTGGTTTTAACCATGACAAGGTAAGAGTGGTGTACTACAGAGCACTTTACCCATTCGAGGCCCGCAGTCATGATGAGATCAGCATTCTGCCAGGAGACATAGTGCTGGTAAATAATCAACATAACTCAATAAACAACAATGTGACTCTTATGATCAGCTTACTGTTAGAACAGCAACAACCATATCGCCTATTTTAGATATATTAAATAATAGTGGCTTAGTTCTGCGCTCCTGTTCGATTCAGAAGATTGTCTAAAATCATTCTTAGACTGACAATTGCATCAGTCATATAATAATAGTTCCCCAATTTTATAGAAAAAAAAATGAATATAATGAGGATGGTTATAAATGCGTGTATTTCTGGGGATTAACCTTCGACCTTGCTCTCTCTTTCTTGTTCTCTTGCATCTGTGCTTCCTTTTTCTGAAGGTGAAAGGGGAGTGGGTAAGTCCCAGTCAACTACTCCTCTCCTCCACCACTTTCCATCTTTTATTTCTACTTTGTCATGCCTTAACTTCAACGAGCACCATCTTGCTTCCATGAAAAAGCATTTCTGTTTCCGATTTGTACATTTATCTACATTTTAATCCAACCGAGCAGTTGAGGGTGTAGGGCCTGGCTAAAGCAGTGAGAGCTTGGGGTTTGCTTTAAAGATTTTAATCCAATAAGCTGAGTTGTAAATCTGTTTGTCTCTCAGGTGGACGAGTCTCAGACGGGTGAACCCGGCTGGTTAGGAGGAGAGATAAAAGGCAAAACTGGCTGGTTTCCTGCTAATTATGCAGAGAAGATACCAGAATCTGACGTTCCTTTAAATCTGAGAGCCAGCGTCTTTACCTCCAAGCTAAATGCACGCATCACCCCAACGTCCACCTCGACCACGCCCACAGCCATGCAACCCATCACCACGGAGACTATGATGGCACCTCCAGCCTCCACGGTTCCAGCTGCTCCAGCTGCTGCCTCGTCGTCATCATCTGCGTCTAGTAACTGGGCTGATTTTAATACAACGTGAGTGTCAACAGCATTAAAAAACCCACTATTTCATTTTAATAAATGTTGTTACTGTTGTACGTCAACATTATTATTATAATTTTGTCTATGGTATTTTTATAGTTGGCCATCAAATTCGGCAGCAGAGAAACAGGACAGTGACGGTTGGGAGGCGTGGCCAACACAGGCAACACAACCCTCTTTGTCAGTGCCAACCGGAGGGCAAGGAAGACAACGATCTGCCTTTACTCCTGCCACTCTCTCCGGCTCCTCCCCCTCACCTGTCCTTGGACAGGTCAGATTGGACGTTTACTCTTTAGCCAATCAGATGCAAGTTCACCACTCAACAAAGACAATCACAATTCGCCGAAAGCGTGAAAAACGGCGAGCATAGCTTTTCACAACTTTTGTGCAATCTGGCTTTCTTAAAAAATTAAGCTTTGTAAATACCAGTTCAGAAAATCGGAACAAATTCTTTTACACTCAAATTTTAAAAACTGTAATCTTTAAAAAAAAATGCTAATATAATTAAGACGTTTTACTATGCAATTATAAAATCCAGATTTGTAACTTAAGCTGTTGCCTCAGCACATTTGATCTATTATTGTTTACTTTTCAGCCTGTGTTAATGTAATGTTGTCTTCTTTTGTCTCCTTTCTTGCTCTCAGGGGGAGAAGGTGGAGGGCTTGCAGGCCCAGGCATTGTATCCGTGGCGGGCAAAGAAGGACAATCATCTGAACTTCAATAAGAGTGACGTGATCACTGTTCTGGAGCAGCAGGATATGTGGTGGTTTGGCGAAGTACAGGGCCAGAGAGGATGGTTTCCAAAATCTTATGTCAAGCTAATTTCCGGACCCGTGCGCAAGTCATTGAGGTGCGGTTGTTTGGAGGGGGAGGGAGGGGGGGTGGTAATACGTCAAAGAAAAAAAGGTGTGTGTGGTAAATTTGGCAGCATTATATATATTAAGTCGGGGTGGCGTGGTGGCAAAGTGGTTGGCACCGTCGCCTCACAACAAGAAGGTCCAGGGTTCGAATCCCGGGCTTGAGGTCTTTCTGTGCGGAGTTTGCATGTTCTCCCTG
>JAOTQW010000020.1:2727853-2747619 GCA_026260075.1 Sisor rabdophorus
GTGTGTGTGTGTGTGTGTGTGTGTGTGTGTGTGTGTGTGTGTGTGTGTAGGTAAAAGCAATCCATACTGTGAGGTGACGATGGGATCACAGTGTCATATTACTAAGACGATGCAGGACACACTGAACCCCAAATGGAACTCTAACTGCCAGTTTTTCATCAAAGACCTGGAACAGGATGTGCTGTGTGTAACTGTGTTCGAGAGGGACCAATTCTCACCTGATGGTGAGTCACACGCAAACAAGCCTATCATGAGATTCAAACCCGATACCGGCTGTTTTCTCAGGCAGAGGAAAAAAGACGTGCTCATCACTGATATTGACACACTAACTAATTGATGGCTTTTAACAGGAGAAAAGCCATTAAGCTGGTGAATGTTTTCCCTCTGTTTTGTGCGTAACTGCTGCAGCTCTTGTAATCATAACTTTGGCTAATTTGCCAATTATGCAGAAAAAAGAAAAAAGTTATTTTATTATTTTTTTGTTTTATTTTCTTTTCCACTCAAAGTAATTCGACTTTAATCTCGCACTGCTTTCAATTTATTCTCTAATGCAGAAGTCAGCATTTAAAGTGGGAAAAGAAAGTTCATTAAAGTTGTCCTAACACAAAAAAATCGGTTTGGATTTAGGACAACTTATTCTAAGTATTGTCTATAAAGTATTTCTACTTTATTCTAATTATTTTTTTTTTTTTTTTGCTTTTTTTTCATTTTTTTTTTTCAAAATATTTTTAATTTATTTTTAAAGTATTTTTGCTTTATTCTCCAAGTATTTGTTATTTTTAGTATTTAAACTTTATTTTTTAGTATTTTCACTTTATTCTCAGTATATTTACCTCATTCTCTGTATTTTCACTATATAAATATTCTTAATATTTTTTGCCTTATTTTTGCCTTTTGACTTTTTACTTGTAAATTTGACTCTATTCTTAAAGTTCATTGAATCATTACACTTTTTCACTTCTCTAAGCTTTTCTTCATTCTTAATTATTATTATTTCTCTGTGTGTGTGTGTGTGTGTGTGTGTGTGTGTGTGTGTGTGTGTACAGATTTCCTGGGCAGGACGGAGATCCGGCTGGCGGACATTAAAAAGGATCAGGGTTCGAAAGGTCCAATCACTAAGAGGCTTCTCTTACATGAGGTCCCCACCGGCGAAATAGTGGTCAGACTCGACCTGCAGCTATTTGACGAACCCTGACCTCATGAACTTTGATGTCCTCCACCCTAGAGTTCATAATTCCTCCAGTACTGTGTTTCCAGCCTAATGTGACAATCCTTACACATCCCTGTGTGTGTGTGTGTGTGTGTGTGTGTGTGTTGGAAGGAGAAAATACAACGTGAGGAATGTCATGAGATGGCTGTAACAATCTAAGTGGCTGTCCACATATCACATCTTTTACGTATCTATTTTTATTGTCTTATTTTATTATCCAACCTTTTTAGAATGTCACATGCAAACCGTGGTCATGTGACAAGAACCAACCAGTCTGCTTCCTCAGTTGGTCAGTTACACTGACACCTCAGCCGAAAAATGGGGGAGAAACTCACAATTGTGGTTTTTTTTTTTATTTATATATAAATACTGTAGCGACTTGCAGCAAGGGTGAGAATCCATTGTCAAGTTTCCTTGTAATAGAAAGCACAGCTGATGTTTGCTTAGCAGTGATTTGTGCATTTGGTGCACAAGCGATAAAACATTTTGAACAGAAGAAACTGCACCACTGGTTTTTCACCCCCTTTTTTAAAGGCATATGTGAACAGCCCCTTAAACAATCATTATGCCCCCCCCACTTGAACAGATTGTGGTACATCAAGAGAAACTTCAGTGTTTAACTGTGTCATATATATATATAAAAGTTTGGCAATTTTATATCGTGAAAAAAGAACAAAACTCACTTAAAATGAAAGGGTTATGGGCAGTTGGTTTATAATAAGAAAAATGTGACTCTATGATACAAATTACATTACTATGAATCCACTTTTAAATCGAATAAGAAAAAAGTTTCACAAAAGCTGATCAAATCATTTTAGAATTGTATTTCAAGTAGAATAATTTTAGCACTTAAGGTTCCAGCACAGAGCACTGACCAATTTTGGGATGAACTGGAACACACAATGTTTGTTTAGAAAAGAAAAATGTCATTGTGCCCATATGTAACCCAGCACAAAGGATAAGTGGTAGCGCAGGGGTTGAGTTACTGGCCTGAATATTGGGGTTAATTCCCCATCACTACCAGTCTGCTACTGCTAGGCCTATGAGCATTTCCATTAAAACTGTAAATTATAAAAGTAGTCAAATATAAATTGCTTTGAATCAGGACGTCTGTCAAATGCCAAAAATGTCAAAGTAATTCCCATGTAGCGAAACTATCACACACCCCCCCCCCTAAATTGAAAAGATGTGCAGCCAGTGTCGAAAGTGATTGGACCCTGACATAAAGCGACATAAACCAACATGGTAACCTGCCCAATCAGTGCCATGTTCGGTCCCACCTGAGTCACTCATCAAATTTGCTTACAGTGTCAGACAGATGCCCCCTGGTGCCCAGAAAAGGAAATGCGATAATCTCTTGTAGTTTTTAGTTTTATCTACTGTATTCACATAAGCATAAGAAGAAAGTCATTTTTATAACAAATGATTAAAAGGCAACAGGTAAAATCTTTCCTAGCCTTTATATTTCAGCTGTGAAAAACGTGAATGTTTTATTTTTACTTTGCAGTTATCTTTACGTTTGCGTAAATTGCGAGACGCCGTGATTCAGAGAGCAAGGGTTCGATTCAGGGTTCTCTCTGTGTGGAGTTTGCATTTTTCTCTCCCTGCTTTTCTCCTACAGTCCAAAAACATGCACGAGAGAAGGGTGCGTCTGTAAAGTTGCTATGAATATAACCTTAATGCTGGTATCGCATTAAACAATAATAAAATTTAAAAAAAAAATAGTTAGCTCTTGTATACAGCTGATCTGCTCTTGCTTAGAAGTCCAGCAGTGGGAACCAGTGCAGGGAATTGAACCCTGATCCTCCAATTAGACAGTCCGAAACCTTTACCACTGCCCTATTTTCTTAGTATATCACTCGAACAGCAGGCTGGTTTAGGGGGAAATGATGGTATGATTGCAAACTTGATCACAGATTTTGTATGTGCTCTTGTAGGAGGAAAAGGTTACCTATAGGTTCCTCTGCTAGACCTCCCTCAACTTTCAGAGCCTGTTGTAAAGTTGAAAAATTCAGAAAGACTGTAAACAAGCTTTGAATAACAAAGTGACCAAGCCCAAAGTTAATTCGTGTTTTTGCTGTATTGTAGCTCTACCACTGGATTTTAATGCTTAGAAACACTTTTACTACTAATCCAGCATTTTTACCAAGTTGCTGTTGTTTTATTGCCCCTTTTTAAGGGTTTAATTTTGCTGAACAAGATCAGCTATTAAACACTGAATGATATTTATAATTTTTTTTTAAAGAGATTCTATTCACTGTCTTTTCTTTAATCAATGAGTTAGCAGTTAGATGCTAGCGGTTAACACTGTATCTGGATTATATTTGTAAATATGAGAAGTGTGTGGGTCTGGGTTTTGTTTTTGTTTAGATTTTTTTTAAGCTGTAGGGTAAATACAGTGGTACAAAGCAGGAAATTACAAGCAGTTTGTATTATATAGAAGTAATGTGTATAAATGTATTATTTTTCACCAGATCAGAAATCAGGACAGATGATTTTCCTCCATGTTGTGTTTTATTAAAAGAAAAGAAAAACATTAGCTCTTAAAAAAAAACAAAAAAAAACAACAATTGCCACATTTTCATCCTGGGATAAATGAAGTAGTTGATGGATCAGATAAAAGTGGTAATGTTTTTAAGATAAGAAATGTGTGTGTAAAATATTTTGTTTAGACCTAAAAATAGTTTTTCTTGCATCCGTCTGTCCCTCCTGACGCCTTTTTCTCTCTCGTCTTCTCTTTGCCTCTTTACATCATAAACCTGTAGGCTCTTTCCTCCCTGTATTTTTTTACCAAGTCCTGATGAGTCGACGGTTCCGTATGTGTTTGTGATTAATTCTTTGAAAGGAATATAATATATTACCACTTGAAGAAACTTTGTTGATGACAGCTTATTGTTATCAATGTAGAAGCAGTGAATTGTCTTAAACGTTGCAATTAAACCTCAGTTGGACCAAGAAATAAAAAGCGTGCTGTTTTGCTTGAGTGTAAATTTCACATGGAATATATTTTTGCGGAGAGGGCGTAGTGGTCGCCTCACAACAAGAAGGTCCTGGGTTCGAATCCCAGGCTCAGGGTCTTTCTGTGCGGAGTTTGCGTGGGTTTCCGCAGAGTACTCCGGTTTCCTCTCACTGTCCAAAAACATGTGGGTTTTTTTTTTTTTTGGAGAGTTGATTGGTGATTCGAAATTGCCCTTAGGACTGAATGTGAGTGTGTGTGGCCTTGCGATGGATTGGCAACCTGTTCAGAGTGTACCCCGGCCTCTCGCCCTATTTGGGCTGGGATAGGCTCCAGCAGACCCCGTGACGTTTTGGAAAAAGCGGGTATTGAAAATGAATGAATGAATGAATATTCACAGAAAGATTCACCGAAGCTGGTGTAATGATGGAGAGAGAAAAAACCCCAGAGAGAAACCAGACTAAAATAGATCTTAAACTATTTTTTGTTGTTAGAAATATATTAAAACACATAACTCTAACTCTTGCTTCAGGTTTTTAAAAAAAAAACTTTTTCTCATTTATATAAAACTAATTTTTGAAAACTTTTTTAATGATGGCAGATAAATTAAAAAAATTAGATAAAAATACAAACTTTTATTAGTTTGTTTAGTGATATTTAAGATATAAAAAAGGCATTTTTATGTTAACCGCCATGATCTTTATGAAATGAGAATTTAGAGTGTTTTGGACAACAAAAAATGATATTAAAAAACAAATGTAGTATTTTCATGATTTAAAGCGAAATATATTTCGAAGAGTGCAGCACTGTTTCTTTGATTCTCAGGCAAGGGCTTGCTTGGTTTTACTTGGGGGAACTCCAGTTTCCTCCCACATTCTTAAAACAAATAAATTGCCCATAGGAGTGAGGGCCAGGGTTTGTGTGAGGCCCTGTGATTATCCTGTTCATAGAAAAGTCTCCAGCAGATCCTCATGACCCCGAATTAGTGAATAATCAGGTATAGAAGATAAATGAATAGATAAATGTTCCAAACAGAAATATTTATTATTACCCATGTACTTGTTGTCCGTTTATAATCATTCATTGATTCGTTTATCTTCTATACGCAATTGTCGCCTAACTTGGTGTCACAGGGTCTGCTGGGGCCTATCCCAGCGCAAATAGGACAAAAGGCACGGGTCCACACTGGACAGGTCACCAGTCCGTTGGTTTCCTTCCACAGTCCAAAAACAAATACATTATAAGTTGATTAGTGTTTCTTGATGATTGCCCATAGGAGTGTTTGTGGTTGCTCGTCTATGTGTATGGCCCTAAGATGGACTGGCGACCTGTCCATGGAATATTTGCACTGGGAAAAGATCCAGCAGACCCCGTGACCCAGAGTTAGGGATTAAGCAATTATAGACAATAAATGAATGAATGTCCAGAAACATGAAGAGAAAAACTTTAATCTTTAAAGTATTTTGGCTAAAACTTTGTTATTTTTTATAGGAATTCAAAAACGGAAATAACAAATTTTCCTGTTTTATGACATAGAAGAGAAATGTTTTGTGAACTGTTGTTCATTTAAAAAGTTTAATTTTTTACATGATGTGCATATTAATAAATAAATACTAAGGCTCTGTGTGATCCTCTATACTTCCTGCAGAACAGTGCGCGTTCTCAAGGGGGCGAGAACCTTTTTCGCAAGGCGCGGTATCCCCTCCCACCTCATAAATATTTATGAGCTGAGCGGCCTGCGTGCCTTGCGTGGTGACGCAATGCAACAACTGCGGGTCCCGATTGCTGCAGCCGCTTGTCATTGTGACGAAGATTGGCACTAAGGTAAGCTGTCAGTCAAAATCTTCTTTTTTTACTCCCTATCAATCAGGCAATCTGGGCTTCGCGCTATAAATGCTCCAGGCGCATGCATAGTAAGACGCCTAGCCGAGGGGAGAAGTGTGCTTAGGGTCCGCTTTTACTCTCGTGGAAGCGGAAAAAATACCATGGCGGGTTTTTCGGCTACCAATTTCGGTGCTGCCGAACGACGAGAGCAAAGCGAGCAAGGCCCAGTTTTTTTTAATGATCTTTAGTGGAAGTGCGAATGGCGCTAGCCTGTAGGGAGGGATAGTCCGCATTCCCTGTGTTTGATTGATAGGCAATGGGCAGGCTTTTATTACAGTTAAAGGAACAGGGTGGAAAGAAGCCATATTTTGTTTACAAGTACACGGGAAATGTTTTCTCATGCGCATGACTTGTTTTAAACGTTTATTTTTTTTAATGACTTTTTTTTTCTTTATTTGAGCCCGAAATGTTTTAAGTTTATTAAACCAACCCATTATTCTCAGTTCGGGTGTATAAACTAAAACTATAATTATTTTTTTTAAAAGAAGTAAATATTGCTTTTTTTTTAAATGATACGTTGAAATGCGCATACTAGCATACTAAACAGTGCGCTAGCGCTTTTCTGCGGGCAGCGCTGAGCCGCGTGCCGTTTAGTACAGTAGTGTGTACTGGTCATAAACATGTTCAGAGGAAACATGGCGGCGGCGGTGGAAAAAAATAGGAAATAAATTTCTAACGGTTGTTTAACACGTTGTTGATTTGTTAATTATTTAATCCGCCTCCCCGTTGATGGGATAATGTAATAATCTATAAACTGGAAGGTAGTAGTTTTGTTTAAGATTTAGGCATTCTTGCTAACAAACTGCGCTGCTGCAGTGAAAGCACACCAACAAGCTCTTCTATATTTCTATACAGACTGTTAGTTTAAAAATATTTTAAGTAAAAAATGTGTTAAAACCCCCCCAGTTTTTAGGTTTTCTCCCCGATCGCCCCCTCAAGCTTCCATCTTATGTTTCTCAAGCACGCTGTTTAAAAATACATCCGGGCTAATGACGAGAACCGTGTCAAATTGTAACATATTCTTATGATGTTATTTTTAACTTATTTTTTTATATTTTTTATAAAATATATATCAATAAAAATGTAAAAAAAAATGTTTAAAAAAATCGTTTGTGTGTGTGTCCATCCATTTGGGAAGTCTGGCGCTAGAATGCACCAGCGTTGCCAGAAGCAACAGTAACTATGATGACGTCGCCATCGTCGGTGTCCATGGAAGAGTTCCAGGAGACTCAACAGGTGAGGAACCACATACCTTCATCCCCCAGTGCTGTTACAAATTATTTATTACTAATATTAGTAATATTAACTAGTAATATTAATTCTTTCATTGTGCATGAATAAAATAAAAAGGCAGAACAGCTCAAGTCAGGAAGCTTTATTGTCATTTTATCCCTCTAGAGCAGATGCAGTACACCGTGAAATGAAACAACGTTTCTTCAACGTTTCTTTAACTTTTCCTCATTACAGGTGTATAAATAGTCCAAAAGCAAACACACACTATACGAAAAAAGTTTGTGAACATCTTACCAGCACATACACGTGGGAATGGTTGGCCGGGTGGTTAAGGTGTTGGACTGATAGACCGGGGTCTCGATTCCCAGCATCACCAAATGTGCCCTCCGAGCCCAGCTCCACAGGTGGCGGTTGGGGATTGTCAGGTCCAACCCTGTCACATGACTGGATAAGAAGGAAATGTAAAAAAGGGGGGCGTGTCCTCATGCATCCATCGATACAAATTTATATACAGCGCATTAACCATTTGAGCCACCACTGCCCCACATTGTGAGCTAAAGTACAGACAGAGTAAAAAGTAACTCCTCTCTCTCTCTCTCTCACACACACACAAACATTTCCTTATTCTTTCACACCTAGGTAACTTAGTAAAAACAGTCCAACTACCAGTGTGTTTTTTAAAGGGGATCAGGGAAAAACAGGCAAATAAACTCCACCCAGTAAATAACACAAGCTGCGGCTCTAAACTGTAAGGCAGCATCACTACCAGTCGCACTTTTACAATGCAGATGTTCAGTAACAGTTCATTAATAACAACATAAATAACCCTGCGATGGACTGGTGACCTGTCCAGGTTCTAACAGACCCCCGTGACCCCAAGTAAGGGAATAAGCGGATATAGAAGATAAATGAATGAATAAGACAACACGCAAGTAATGATGCAATCTATTTGACTGAAAATAAAAATATTTTTTGTAATAACGGAGCCTGTTAAAAAGGTTTTTTATGGGGTAGAGCCTAAATTCAGTGTAAAACAGTAACAATATAAGCTAACTAATATTAATTTGGAAAACAATTTCAACATTTGGGGCCAATGTAAGAAAAAGCTGTAATTGACCCTGAAACTTGTCTAAACTGCCAAAATGTTTCAGATGAGCTAGCGTTTCAAAAGATCAGTAATGTGCACTGTAGTCTGAAGAAGACTAGGGTAACCACAAACCGGGCTTCCCAGAGGAAACCCACACAAGCACGGGTAGAACATGCAATCCTTGCACAGAAAGGCCCCATGCCCAGGAATTGATCCTGGGACCTTCTTGCTGTGAGGCGACCACTACGCCACCAATTATATGTCAATATTAATAATCTATATAATTAGCAGTGAAGGGAGGTAAAGAAAAAAGATTAAAATTCAACTATCCAGTCTGTCACAGCCGATGGTGAGTTATCATGACAGTTTTATTTTATTTTATTCGATTTTAAGGGGCCTGTTTGTGACAATAAAAAATACATAACGCTTTATATCGGCCAAACAAATTTTGATGTACTTAACCTGACATAAAATAACTTCAAAAAATATACTTTATTATGTATAATATATTATTATATATTTAAAGACCCTCAAAAATGCCATCGGGGCACTAAGCTGAAGGATGGTAGGAATTTTGTAAAGCCAACCACTGCATTCATTGATGGGAGAGTACACACAAGACTAACCTGATATTTACCACCAATTACAAAACAGTAACTTATTTTATTCTGAGTTATTTTTACTCCCTGTCCCATGGCTTCAATCACATGGGTCTGGGTTCATCTGCTCTCTGTCAGATCATCAGTCTGTGTTTTATATAAAAAAAAAACCTACATAACATTATTTTAAATACCTTTAACAACATTTAGGATCATCACAAAAAGTTTGAATCAATTGATTCATTAATCTGCCATCAGTACACCATCAGGCCATCAGTACACAAATAACTGTGGGGGTTATAGTTCGTAGTGTGTGTGAGAGAGTGTGTGAGAGTGTGTGTAAGTACATAAGCATCCAATTTTGTTCCATCATCTTCTTCTGCAAGGATTATCACGCGTCCTTCAAAACAGTACTACATTGACTTTTTATGTCTCCTCTCTCTCACACACGCACACTCGCTTTCTCTCTCGCACACACTTACTCTTTCTTTCTCTCTTGCTCTCCCACGCTCCCTCTTTCTCACTCTCTCGCAATATATCTTTTCTCACTCTCTCTCTTTCTTTCTCTCTCCGTTCCTCTCTTTCTCTCGCCAAGATGCAGGAGGAGAAGCACTTGGTGGGAAAGGCAGATGAAAGGTTCAAGGAGGAAGAGGAACGTGAAGAAGGAGGGGAAGAAGAGGACGACGAGAGCCCCCCAGTGGTGGCTGACCCCCAGACCCCTATGGAGGCCCAAAAAGCTGCCATCTACAGGTAAAGCGGCTTGTGTCTCTTTTTTTTCTCTCCCTTCTATTTCTTTTGGAACTCTTGTTGAGTTAACTGTGAGATGTACATGTCTGTGTGTATGTGTAACACAGGCACCCCTTGTTTCCCTTGCTGGCACTTTTGTTTGAAAAGTGTGAGCAGTCCACGCAACGCTCCGAATGTGTGACGTCGGCAAGTTTCGACATGGATATCCAGAACTTTGTGCGAGGCCAGGATAAAGAGAACAAGTCCTTTTTCAGTGAGGACCCTGAGCTCGATAACCTGGTGAGGAGTCTGTCTCATTAATGTCTATTTTAGGAGAAATGAATCCTCTGCATCATTCGTTATGCATTATTACAGCGTTGGACTTGGAGGTTCAAGTTGGGTAAAATAATTAGTCAAATCTTGTGGGTATATTTATTTGTATGACAACAGTATGCTATTCTGGTATGCTAAAGATTAGTCATATTCATTCATTGATTCATTTATTCATTCATCTTCTATAACCGCTTATTCCATAACTCGGGTCACAGGTGTTTGCTGGAGCGCATATAGGGCTAGAGGCAAGGACACACGCTGCGTCAGTCCACACAGGGCCACACAGACGAACAACCACACACACACACACACACACACACACACACACTCACTCCTATGGGCAATTTAGAATGATCAATTAACCTAATGTACATGTTTTTCCACTGTGGAAAGTAATCGGAGTAAACCCACGCAGACACTGGAAGAACATGCAAACTTCACACAGAAAGACGCCTTGTCTAGGAATTGACCCCAAGACCTTCTTGCCGTCAGGCCACTGTGCTAACCACTAAACCACCACGCCGCACCCCTAGTCATATTTCAATATTAAAATGTACATTTCTCCAGTGCTTTCGTGTTTTATTGCTTAGATGTTTTACTTAATTTACAGTTTCAACTGCTTTAAGAAAGAATGAGGCTGATTCTATGAATGAGATAAAACTTCACTAATTCTTTATTAAAAGTGATATTGTGTCAATTGTTTCTATCACCGATATATATAAAAAAAAATAAAAGACAGACAACAAAAAAGGAGTGGGGACGGATGAATTGGAAAGTGCAGTGGCCGTGGTCTAGTGGGTTAAGGCATCGACACCCACATAGGCTTTTGCACGTCGACAACAAGGTTCGATTTTGATTTTGGCTTAGGTCCTTTCCGGTCCCACCCACTCTCTCTCCCCTCTTGTTTTATCTTTCTAAATGGCAAAAGAAATGTCAAAATATCTACAGGCTTTTCCCAGAGACTACAGAAAGGGACATAATGGACCAAAAACAGTTTTTCAATATGAACTCAGACTGCTACACTGTCACCGTTTATACTGATGGTGCCTCCTTCTTTTTCCAATGATCTGGAACAGATGGTGAAAGCGATTCAGGTTTTGCGTATTCACCTGCTGGAGCTCGAGAAAGTAAGCGACCTGTGTAAAGACTTCTGCAGCCGATATATCGCCTGCCTGAAGACTAAGATGAACAGTGAGACTTTACTGAGCAGTACTGATCCAGCAAGTCCGTACTCACCTACCCAGCCTCAGGTACACAATCTCATACACACTGTTCATCGGTATGCCTATTGTACTACTATCAACATATGATATAGACAAAAAGTATTGGGTCACCTGACCATCACAACCTTTACTAAACATGCACTCTCAGATTTAGATCCCTTTTATAATAACTCACACACACACCTAGAAAGACTTTGGACTTATTTAGATATAATATAAGTAAGATCAGACATTACTGTTGAGTTTATGGGGTCTTGAGTTGAGGGGGTTCTCCTGTATATCCCAAAGCTGTTAGTTGGTCAGAATCAAGGCTTTGTGTAAGATGCATGGTGTCTTCATGGAGCTCAGAGGTTTTGCTCACAGGTGCGGTGAAATGTATTTGTCTCTTTTAGTTCCAGTGAAGGAATAATGTAAATACTGAGACATGCAAAACATCCTGGACAACTGTGTGCTTTCAACTTTGTGGCAACAGATTTTGAAAAGACACACAAATGGATATGGTGGGAACAAAGAACGTTGACTAAAATTGTGTTTCATTCTGTGTTAGCAGACTTAAAAAATGTTTGTATTAGGAAAAATAAATGAGATTTGCAGCATTGATATTAAACTGTTGGGGTTTTATTAGATAAAATAAACTTTGCCTCCAACTGCTCAGGTTTATTTAAAAGGCAAATTGTAAGGCAGACTAATTTGCTTTGCTGCAACTCTAGTTCACCTTACCCACCCTAATTGAAGATTTATAAATAAATAAATAAAGGAAGGTGTTTAAAATGTTTTCTCCTTGTGTAAATGTGGGTGTGTTCTTTTCTTTCAGACTCCTAGCTCTTTTTCTGGGGCTGTGAGTCCACAGGGGATTGTAGTACCAACATCTGCTTTACAGCAGGGCGGCCTTACCGTGACAACTGTAAACCCCACACAGGTGGTGTCGGGTATGTTTTTGGACACTTGAACAATGATCTTTCCTTCATACACCACCGTTATTTACTGTCGACCGGAACATGCTAGGTTCACTGATGTGTGTGTGTGTGTGTGTGTATTAAGGTGGCACAGTGTATCAGCCTGTAACTGTTGTGACTCCACAAGGTCAGGTGGTTACCCAGGCCCTCTCACCTGGCACGATACGTATCCAGAACTCGCAGGTGAAACACACCATTTCCTTAAACTGATCAGATATCGAATTGTATTTTTTTTAAGAAATTCATAGCATTTCCACTAAAACTATCCAGTTCACAGCGGTTCTATGATTTCTTCCTTAGAAGTGTTTAGCGGTCGCTACCGTTATTCACAATCCCATTATTATTATCAACCAGAATTACTGTTAGCTAGCTTAATGTTGAAAATTTTTGCTTTCATTATCATTGACTGCTTCTATTTGCAAAGTAATGATGATTATTCACTGAAAGGTGGAGAACTCATACTTATTACCCTGTACTGTCCTGGGCTGTGTATATGGCTAGCTAATTCCAGACAGTGAAGTTCTGTAGACTCTGTACACATTGAATGCATTAATGCGAGCTAAGAATGTAAATAAATAGTTTAACCTATAACCTAAATGCAAATATTTTATAGATATGATTTATAATTATAATTTATAAGTGCCTCCACTTGTAATTTTAACGATTTTCACATGTAGAGACTAAAAAAGAATTGAAATAGCATTGTGAAAGTTTTAAAAATAATACTTGAAATAAATTTTGTTAGTTTGATAGTTGATTAAATGTTTTTAAAACCACCCCTGGTCCAAATATAGCTGTCAAATCAGAGAAGTACCAACTATCTAAGTGCAAGATTTCAATCGTTATGTAAGCATATAATGTAATCATATAAATAAATTTTTTTTACACAACATAGACAAGAACTACACCCAAAGCTTTGTAACCGTCCTTTTGTATTCATCTCAGACTCTGACACTTTATAGATACACACATTTACTTTTATGTTCTTTAATTTATCTCGAACACACAAACTCCACTGTGTTGACATCCATATGTTGTTGTTTTTTCAGCTCCAGTTACAGCTGAACCAGGATCTCAGCTTCCTGAGTCAAGATGAGAACTTGTCTAAGACAAAGCGGGGCATTTTACCCAAACACGCCACCAGTGTCATGCGCTCTTGGCTCTTCCAGCACATCGGGGTAAGGAAATGCAGTCGGACGTTTATTCGGGAGTGGCAAAGGGAGGAGCGAAGGTGAAAAAATAACATGTACACTTATGAACCGATTAGTAAAGTATCATTAACTTCTAAAATTGAATTCACTGCCTCATTAGCTGAGGACGTCTTTAAATGCTGGCTGTTATAGATTTAAAACAGTATTTTATTGCAGTGGTTGAAAAGTCATTTTACTTACTGCAAGTGTGTAAAATTCTCTCAAAAAAATTATTTTAAAGGGGCGTGGTTAGCATGTTCGCCACACAGCAAAAAGGTTGTGGGTTCAATTCCGGGGTCTTTCAGTTCATAACTTGCATTTTCTCCCTGCGCTTGCGTGGGTTTACTCCCGGTACTCCGGTTTCCTCCCACAGTCCAAAAACATGTACATTGATGACTTTAAATTGGCCATAGAAGTGAGTGTGTGTGTGGTTGTTCATCTATGTGTGGCCCTGTCTTGGACTGGTGACCTGTCCAGGGTGTACTCCTTCCTTTCACCCTATGTGCACTGGGTAAGGCAGGTATAGAAGATGAAAAAATAATAGTTTTAATAGTTCACTATAATATCATTATAATATGGGTAAGTTGTAAGTGCTTAAACTAAAGTGTGTGTGTGTATATGTGTATATGTGTGTGTGGTTTTGTTTGCATACAACAGTATTATAGATCAAGTTTTGTCTTATCCAGACTCATCTGACAAACGATAAGCTCTTCAGAGTACGTCATGACTGGGTGTGAATAAAAGAGAGTTGAGAGGTTTTGGAGAGGGATGACAGACACATGATGACTAGAAGCATGCATTTAACCACACGCGAACACACACACTCGTACGTCTGCTCGCTCATCTGACTAGATGGATAGAAAAGCTAATAAAAGGTCATCAGTGATGAGAAGATCGGGCGTGTGATGGAATATCATCTCACAGTAAGACATTGTTCTAATGAGATCGTCTGCGGCTCACACACACACACACACACACAGCACCGATTCATAAGGGTTAATGTGGCAATCATTTCAGGTGCTCACACTGATATTCACACTATTTACAATGATCTTTTCAGCCGATATCACTTTTTATTTTTTTGATGTAAAGATTCCTTCGTAATGATGCTGATTAAATGATAAAAAAGGAGATAAATACATTTAAAGAAAACTAAACCTGTGATTAAATAACTTAAGCATCTCTTGTGTTTGGTATGAGACCATTAATTGAGTGAGGTTCTAATTCCAGCTACATTTATAGGTAAATCTATTAATGACGTTGCCTTTTAGCATCCGTATCCCACAGAGGAAGAGAAGAAGCAGATTGCACTGCAGACTAACCTCACCCTGCTGCAAGTCAACAACTGGTGAGTCCATGTCAACAAACACAAGGTACTCTGGTTTCCTCCCACAGTCCAGAAACATCTGCTATGTTGATTGGTGATTCTACATAGGAAGGAGGGAGAGGTCTTTTAATGGACTGGTGACCTGTCCATCCTCCTGCCTTTCAGACATCAGAGAGCTGGAATAGGCTGAATGAATGAAGAAATGAATGAATGCATTTCCATTAGAGCTTTATTTCGGGAATTTAAAAAAAAGTTTCAAATTAAAAACCAAAAAAATTATGGGAAAGTGCAGAAATTAATAGGATTTTTTTTTTCTTTTAAAAAAAATTATAAATGTTGTGTTTGGTCATTAAAACAACATGCAAACAGATTCATTTTAGGGTAAAAAAATGCATGTAGTGATGTGTGCATGTTAATGTGTGATAATTAAATTCGGCAATACAATTTTTTTTTATATATTTAATGAAAAAATGTAAAATAAACTATGTTTATGTTTCCTGTTATAGGCTAAATGGCCATTCTGCAAATTCCCAGTTTATTACTATTATTTAGCTCTTTCCCATGGAAAGTTTTAAAAATGTCTAAAATTTTGCAATCTTAAATATACATTATAGTAGCGGAACTCCTAACCCTCACATCCCTATGTGATTTTTATGAGAATCATATTTCAGATTCAGCCTCATATCTAATCTTAGAATGACATCCAGAATTCTATGCAGGTTTTCACTAGATTGTGGAGATTTGGTCACAATAAAATGTAATTCTGTAAAGCTAGTTTGACTTAACTACTTTATAAATATAGGTGACTTGACATGATTAGTATTAACGGGATCAGGCATTAGTTTTAAGGTGAGGAGGTCTGGGGTTCAGTCGGTGTTATAGTTCATCATAGAGGCTGTGGTGCTTTTCTGTTCTGTTGAGTGGAAGTGAATCAGGGCTCTGGGTAAAATGCTCATGCTCTTCCAGAACAGTGTCTCTTTATCAAGCTCAGAGGCTTTGTGCACAGGCACACTGTCAAGCTGGAACAGGGTTTGGGTTTGCAGTAAAGGAAAATCTTTTTAGACAAAGGTCTGCTTTAGACTTTGTGGAAACATTTAAAGGGTAGACACATTTTATTGGAGTCCGCAATTATTTTCCTATTAGTGTAGCTACAGCATTTAATTCTGAACTTTTTTAGTTTCATTGAATTTTAACTGAATCTAATGAAAGGTTTGTTATCTTATTGCTTATTTCTAATTTGTTGAACTTTTGCTCCATCTTTCCCAGGTTTATAAATGCACGAAGGCGAATCTTGCAGCCGATGTTGGACGCCAGTTCGTCAGAGGCACCGAAGAACAAGAAAAAAAACCCACAGACTCGTCCACTTCAGCGCTTCTGGCCAGACTCTCTCGCATCCTCCCTTCCCCAGCAGCAGGTTACCATGGAAGATGGTTTGTAACATGTACTATTTTTTTATAAATTGCAGTGTAAAAAATAAAAGTGCAAAAATAACAGTGTTGACGGGGTGTAGTGGTACTGACCGAAATGTACCTTAAAGCTGGGATTTACAATATCGCCATGCACTGAGGATGGCTAGTTATATAATTTCAGGTTTTTCTGGCATCAAATTTTTTCTAGTCATAAAAATTTAAGCCTCGATTTTACTTATTTTTCTGGAAATGTTTCATAAATTTATAAATCGGTTGCACTAATTTGGTTCAATCATTTGATTGATTTCGAATAAAGCACTAACTATTGTTGTTGATTGGCTCAGGTACCATGGTATCAGTCAGCATGGTAGGTGAGGACGGGCTGCACACGCTGTCATCAGACGGTGCCACGTTGGCCATGCAACAAGTGATGATGGGAGGCCACAGCGAGGACGATGAAGACAATGATGAAGAAGACGAAGAGGACAATCTATCCCACGCCGACATGACCAGGCTAGGTTTGGAAACCAGCGATTCATTGTAGGAATAAGAAATAGATTTACATAAACACACACACACACACACACACATTCTCTGCCATGGATTTTGAAAGATACATTAAAGAATGTTGTTAGGGATATTGTATAAGAAAGTAAAAAATCCTGATGGAATGATGCAAGAAAAAAAAAAAACGAAATGTAAGAAGGAGAGACATTCTCTCACTGTGCAGTCAAGTGCATGGTCACTGTTTGTATGTCCCATTAAGGACTGTCAGGATGTCAAACATCTTGATGAATAATCGATTAGAAGGCTCAAAGCCATACATGCCAAAACTGCAGTTTATGTCCACACGTATTGACACACGCACATGCAAATGATAAGCACAATCGAACAACGTGTCCTGGTTTTCTTGCACAGTGAGGATATACATCAATTATCATTTCAAAATTCAGTTTTTTAATTGTTTTTGTTCGTCTGTTCAGCAGCACAAAGGAAACCTCCTGCACTTTTTTTGTATGTTACTGTAAACAGCCATGTTAAAAACAGCCAAAAGAAAAGAGAACGCATAGGTCAATGCTGGATGATTTGGCTTTCCTTGTCCTCGTCTCCTTGGATGAGATTGTGTCTCTTGCATGCCTGTGTTTGCATTGTTTTCAGGCACCATTGAAGAAGAAACTATTTTTATATTTACACTGCTGAGGAAAAGGTGCCCTTTGCTTTGGCTCAGTTTTGCTGTGTTTTTTTTTTTTTTTGGTAAAGGTCACTTTTTGATATGATGGCCCAGTTTGGGGGAATTTTGATAACGCTTACTATCCGGTAATACAAAGAAAAAAACTTTTATTATAGTCAAAAGTGGAGGGAATGAACAAGGCTTTACAACTTTCATTTCAAGGAATAAAACTGGCCTCGCCTTTATTTAATTCAACTGACTAGCACTTCTAAAGCTTTAGTCTGCAGGAAAATCTAAATAACAGTGAATTAATTACTAATACTTTCCCACGCTGTACTAATAAACTTGTGTTTTTTACACCATTGCCAATTTTTCCTACAAATTCTGTGTTTACAACTTGAAATGTTATAAACTTTTCTTAAAATTAATACCTATTTAAAATCCTATTTAAAAAGAGTATGAATTGTAACATATTAACCGATTCGTTTAGATTTTTTTACAGTCGGACGAAACTGATGTGTCCAGATCATTAATCAAATACCTTCTACTACATTTCTGGCCTTAGATCAGAAGCCAATATTCTGATTGAAACCTCCATAAATTCTTTATTTAGGTGACAGCTAAATGTCTCTTTGGAGAAAAATCTAAGGTTACTGCCAAGAAATTCTTAAAAAGCTTCCAGGAGATGATATGAATTAGTCACCTGAAGGGGCTCTGAACGGTTTGCGGTGACCGATGCAACCGCATATCTGGAAAAAGGGGTAGATCAGTAGTTAAGGTGTTGGTCTTCTAATCATAACATTATGGGTTCAATTCCTGGCCATCACGCTGCTGCTGATGGTCTCTTCTCTCTTAACTCGTTATGGATGTCTGCTAAGAGACAGAAATTTAAACGTAAATATTGAAATAACCCGTTTGTTAGGTAAGAGCCCCCCGTTGTCCATGTATTAAGTGTGAACACTTTATTTAAGGACAGGCTGGGGATAAACTCAAGCATATTTTTGATGTAAGAACATATTTGGCACCCTTGCAGCACAGTATTTCCAAGAAGGATGTATGGTTAAAACTATAGGATATTTACGTCTCCCCACACAGGCTTTTAGTGACCATTAATGCGTTTGGTTTACTATTATTTTTTTAAATATTTTCAATTTCATTACATTTATTTGCCAGAAAGCCCTTTAAAAAAGCTTGTGACTATTGGAAAAGTCGACAAGAGTGTAAAAAAACAGATCAGTAAATTTAAAAGCAAATTCTTATTTAAAAAGAAAAACTTATTTTCCAGGATGTGTAACAGAAACGGTTCATAGGATTTGGATCGGATGAAAGTGCTTGATAAAGAACACATCATTTCTAGATCTATCACAATGATTGCGTTGTTACTTTAAAGCCCCATTAGAAAGGTTTTTTTACCATCACAACTGAGCTGAGACAATTAGTGTTTCGAGTATGTAAAGATTTATTGCATGGGTTTGTACTTTATTGCTGTAAAGAAATGAAAACACTATTATTTCCAAGCATTGTTATACTTTTTACAGTAGAAAACATTGTAGGCCTACAGACGATGTGTAAAGTTGCACAATGTACACTAGTAAGAAAAACACCTAGTCGGCCAGTTTGGAGTTCATAAACCCTTCATACCTGGTCCGCTTCACATCACCTTCATTAAAACTGCAGCGTTTATTTTGTTTTTTGTTTTTTTTTCTTTGTTGTTGTTGTTGAAATTGATGTTGTAGTTGTTGGTTTTTTTTTGAATGCATTTTGCCAAAATCCTAAAATATTAATTTCTTAACTATTCTAAAATATGCACCTGCCCCCCCCCCTTCCAGGTTTCTATTCACTTTTTTTTATTAGGGTGTGTTTATTTTCAGCCGTCGCTTTGTGTGGTGAAAAGATCAAGCAATGATCCGACTCCAGTTAGTTTTGCATGCTGGGTTTCCACATGCTGCATGTTTTCCTACTAGCTTTATAAACCCAACACCTCACCTGAAGATGCTAATGTAATGCTAACAGGACATGGACTAACAATGAACGAGTATGGATGCTACCGTGCGTCCGTAAGCCTTTATTCATTGTTAGAAACATTTTTCAGGTTGAAATATTCAATTGAAAATTGAACTCTTTTTAAGCTTCGAGCTGCTTTTCACACTCGTGCTCAATGTTTGCCTTTCTGTGTTTTATAATAAACTCAGTAACTGAGTCAAGAGACTTGCTGTCTATTCTGATTTCAAATGTTGTTGTGGTATATTTTCATCTTTTGGTCAGTTGCTGATTAAACGATTACAATTCATTAAAAATATCACAATGAATGAACGTTTTTTGGGGTGGCGCAGTGGTTAGCACGGTCGCCTCACAAGGTCCTGGTTTCTAATCCCGGGCACGGGGTTTTTCTGTGCGAAGTTTGCATCTTTCCTCCGGGTACTCCGGTTTCCTCCCACAGTCCAAAAACATGTGCATTAGGT